>NW_026468172.1:0-35745 GCF_026875155.1 Cherax quadricarinatus | reverse complement strand
ACCACCAGGACCACTAACACAGACCATAAGGGTCTGCTGAAACCACCCCGGACCACTCACACAGACCATAATGGTCTGCTGAACCACCACCGGGACCACTCCACAGACCTAAGGTCTGTTGTAACCACCACCGGACCACCCCCAAACAGACCATAATGGTTGTGTAAACCACCCACCAGGACCACCAAAAGACCATAATGGCGTTTGAAACCACCACCGGGCCACTCACACAGACCATAATGGTTGCTGTAACCACCACCAGGAACCACTCACACAGACCATAATGGTCTGCTGTAACCACCACCAGAACCACTCACACAGACCATAATGGTCTGCTGTAACCACCACCAGGACCACTCACACACGACCATAATGGTCTGCTGTAACCATCACCAGGACCACTCACACAGACCATAATGGTCTGCTGTAACCACCACCAGGACCACTCACACAGACCATAATGGTCTGCTGTAACCACCACCGGACCACTCACACAGACCATAATGGTCTGCTGTAACCACCACCAGGACCACTCACACAGACCATAATGGTCTGCTGTAACCACCACCAGGACCACCCACACAGACCATAATGGTCTGCTGTAACCATCACCAGGACCACTCACACAGACCATAATGGTCTGCTGTAACCACCACCAGGACCACTCACACAGACCATAATGGTCTGCTGTAACCACCACCAGGACCACTCACACAGACCATAATTGTCTGCTGTAACCACCACCAGGACCACTCACACAGACCATAATGGTCTGCTGTAACCACCACAGGACCACTCACACAGACCATAATGGTCTGCTGTAACCACCACCAGGACCACTCACACAGACCATAATGGTCTGCTGTAACCACCACCAGGACCACTCACACAGACCATAATGGTCTGCTGTAACCACCACCAGGACCACTCACACAGACCATAATGGTCTGCTGTAACACCACCAGGACCACTCACACAGACCATAATGGTCTGTCTCTATAACTCGTCAGAGATTTTGTTCTAACTCGTGCGTGTAACTTCTTTATTTGCTATATTGTGTAATAATTCAATATAAATGATAATAATTGCCTGTAATTCGTTGTATATTATATAATTGCTATAGATCAAGATAATTGTCGATAAATAGTAAATATTGTGCTATAATTTTGCTACTTTATGATAACTCAGGATAATTGGTTATAATGTGAGACCTTTCGTGATAACTTGCTATAAGCATTGATAATCGCCTGATAACTCACGATAACTGGTGATAATTCTAGGATATTCGGTGATAATCGTAAGAAAGATAAAATTATGATACTTTTGGGTAGCCGATGAAAATAATTGATAATTAGGGAGTTTTAATGACCTAAGATCAATTATCTTATAATTAAATTATGATAACTGATAATCCAAACATAGGAGCGTATTTAAGATTTATATTTCCGCTTCGAATTCAGGCCGTTCTCAGTCTGTTGAACAGATTAATTATATAATAATTATTATTATCATAATATCATTATTGTTATTATATTATCATCATAATCATTACGATTATTATCTACGGGGAAGCGCTAAACCCCTAAGTTTAACGCAGCGCCTGGATAATGAGAAGCAGTCAGGTTTGATCCTTGAGTTGGAAGACCCGCACTGGTTTAGCGCACTTAAGTTTCAGGGGGATAACTGAGTGATAATTAGGTTTAAATTTTTTTTTATCACACTGGCCGATTCCCACCAAGGTAGGGTGGCCCGAAAAAGAAAAACTTTCACCATCATTCACTCCATCACTGTCTTGCCAGAAGGGTGCTTTACACTACAGTTTTTAAACTGCAACATTAACACCCCTCCTTCAGAGTGCAGGCACTGTACTTCCCATCTCCAGGACTCAAGTCCGGCCTGCCGGTTTCCCTAAAACCCCTTCTTAAATTTTACTTTGCTCACACTCCAACCCCAAGTCAAGAAAAAAAAAACCATTCGTCTCTTTTCACCCATCAAAAAAGCTCACGCCCCCCTGCGGAAGTCCAAGCCCCTTCGCCATAAAAACCCCCTTTTTCCCTCTCCCCCCCCAAAACCTTTCCTAGGCCGACCCCCCTCCCCCGGCCTATAATTTATTTTTAAAAATTTATTTAGTGATAATTTTTTGTTTAAAAAAGGGAAAGTGATATCAGTAATTCTTGTAAAACCGATAATTATAATTTTCGAAAAAAAATATGGGGATAATGGTGAAAATTTTTGTTTGGATTTTTACGTTTTTAAATTAATTTTGTTTCGCAAAAACCTCGAAAACGACTTATTATTCGATCCCTTGTGAAAACCCCTAAATGCAATAATTCATAATTCTGGGGGGAATTTCCCTAATAAAAAGCTTTGGGGGGGCCCTTTCCCACTTTTTTTTTTTTAAAAATCTTTGATAATTCTGTCGATTTTATTAGAGGACAACACAGATTTAATTGATAAAAATTTAATAAAATTTGCATCCTGGCCCTCAAATCAAAAATTATGTCTCGTTATGTAATAATTGGCGAAAAATTTGCACTGTCTTTCGACGGAATTTTCCCCCACTAAGTGCGTTTAATGATTTTCAGCTGATCATTCATGTTTAATTTGGGCCCGGGGAATTTGGCGAAATAGAAGGGATATAAAAATTTTTCCAATGAGCGGAAAATTTTTTGTTTAATTCGATATAATCCGTGTGAGAATTGCGATTACTTGTCTGGTGTATGGGGGGAGATTTTAAATACAATTATTTCGGTAATTATTGACCAGTTTAAGGGAAATTTAATTTGCCCTTCGAAAAAAATAATTTTCACCCCTTTTTGGGGGGAAAAATTTTGCGTGTTTCTCCCAGAGTTTTTGGGCCGAAAAAATTATTAAGAAATGAAAATTTTTGTGATAATTGATTACTAATTCGATGGTATGTTATTAGCACCCACTCAGTAATTTTTAAAAAATTAAAATTGATACATAATTGCTGTTAATAATTGGTAGGGGGTTTTTTCAAAAAAAGAATTTTTTTAAAAACATTTAAAAACCCCCAAAAGTAAATTTTTGAAAATTTTACAATGGTATATAAAGTATTTTAACAGAGACAAAATTTTCCCTCAATATCCGACCGAAAATTTCCCCGAAAACCCCCTGTTTCAGTTGGGGCCGGGACAGAGGTTATTAACCGCCCCGTTACCACCCTTCCCCTCACCCCCCCCCACACCCCCCCTCCCTAAAACAAAATTCAAAACTAATTCTTAATGATAAAGTTTGAAATTAGTTTAAAATGTTAATAATCCCAGGGGCCTGTGGGAAAAATGATGAAATTGAATGGTGGGTGACAAATAATAAAACGACTGTTTGATAATTGAATTTCGAAAAGTGTACACAGACACAGACACACACAGACACACACAGACACACACCCCACACCACAACACAACACACACACACACACACACCACCCCACACACACACACACACCACCCCACACACACAAGACACACCCCCCACACCACCCCACAACACCAAAAAACCCCAAAACACACCACACACACAACACACACACACACCCACACACACACCACACACACAGGAAGGTTAAAAAAATTTCAACCTAGGGACACTGGGGACAGGAGAGATGGGGGGGGACTGATAACAACATACAAAATACTGGGGGAATTGAGGGGTTTGAAAAAAGGGACAGGATTTCGAAAAGATGCACCCCAACCCCAACAAGGGGGACACATTTGGGAATTTAAAGACACAGAAAAAATCACAGGGATTTTGGGAAAGTATTTTTTTCAGCCACAGATTTAGTATAAGTGGAATATTTTGGGAAAGGGCGGATGTATGGGGCAGGATCCATACATGGGCTTTAAGCAGAGGTAGGATAAAAGCTCACGGTTCGGGGGGGAGTGACCTGGGTACGACCAGTAAAAGAGGGGGGGCCAGGAGTTTGGGAAATTTCGACCCCTAAAACCTAAACTAGACACACACCACACACGGGTAACAGGTTTTAAAATAAAAAAAGCCGGGAGGACCCAGGGTTTTAAACCCAAAGGTGCAGGGAGGAAAAAAACCAAGTGTGCTAGGGAATGGAAGAAATATAGAAGGAAAAAGGCCGGGAGAAAAAGGAAAAACGGGCGTAGAGCCAAAAACAAATATGCACAGAAAAAGAAGGGGGCCCCAAAAGACAATTTTAAAAATGACATAGCACCCGAAACCCAAATCTGACCCAAAAACCCTGTTGAAACACCCCCCATCAGAGGAAAACAAAGTAAAGGGAAACCGGTAAGGAAAAGGGAAAGGGAAAGGGAGGAGAGACAACAAGAAATAAACCGTGAATTTTGGGTGGAAAACCCTCAACAAGAGATTTCAAAAAAATGTTCACGAGGAGACGGGGGGGGGACTCCAAAAAGACGGAGAGGGGGGGCCCCCAAACCAAGTCTGGACACATTTAAACAAAACCCGGGGGAAAGAAGTGAAAAGGCTTCTGGTGACTAGATCCCTTCAAAGGCAATGGGGCCAGAAAAACACCCTCCCCAGGGGGTATGGAGAGGGGGGAGCAGAGGCCAAAGTGTACCCCAAAACAACAATATTCAATACAAATATCGAAACAGGGAGATTGCCTAGGCAGGGAAGACAGCAAATTTTATTTCCCCAATTTTTAAAAAAAAGGGGGAACAGACATAAGCATTAAACAACGGCCCAGTGTCACTGACAGGGATAGTAGGGAAAAATTTCTTGGAAAAATTTATCAGGAGAAAGAGTGGTGGAACACCTAAAAAGGGAATGATTCATCAACAACAGCCAACAGGGTTTTTCAGGGACGGGAAATCCTGTGTCAAAAACCCTACTGGAGTTCTATAAACATGGTGACAGCATAAGAAAGAGAGAGGGGGGTGGGTGGTTTTGCTTTTTTTCCTTGGACGCAAGAAGGCGTTTTGACCCCATTTTCCACAAAAGGGAATTTGGGAAAAAAACTGGAGGACCAAGCGGGGATAACAGGGAAGGCACTAAAATTTGGATCAGGAATACTTGTCGGGAAAGACGGGCAGCGAGTCATGGTACGGGCGGGGTTGTCAGGTGGGCACCTGTGACCAGGGGGGTTCCCGCGGGGGTCAGTCCAGACCATTGCTTTTTGGTTTTGTGAAGACTTTGAGGGAAAGGGAAATGGGACTCTGGGGGTTTTTTCCCCTGTTTGCAGATTACGTGAAGTTGAGAGAAAATTCATTTCGATCGAAAAAACCAAAGGCAAACTAAAAAGGGATCTTGACAGGCTGCAGACCGGGACCAGAAAATTGGGGGCTCCCGGAGTTCAACCCCACCGTCAAAGTCATGAAGATTGGGGAAGGGCAAAAAAGGGCCGCAGACGGAGTACAGTTGGGGGGTCAAGACTAAAAACCTAAACTCAAGGAAAAAGATTTTTGGGGTGAGTATAACACCAGGATTTCTCCTGAAGCCCAAACATAACCCAAAATTAAATGCTGCAGCAATGGGCGCCTAAGCAAACCTCAGAACAGCTTTCCCAAACCCCTTTAAATAAGGAATCTTTTCGGGGACCCTGAAAACCGTGTACGTTGGGCCCAATTGGGGGTTAAGGGGCACCATTTTTGGAACCCAAAACCTACCAAGCACGTGAAAAAAAACAGAAAAAGTGCAAAGGTTTGCAAAAAAGACTAGCCCCCCAAGCTAAGGGGTTTATGTCCTACGGGGAAGAGGTTAAGGGAAATAAACCTGACGAAAACTGGGGGAAGGAGAGATGGGGGGGACTGAAAACGACATACAAAATAGAGAGGAATTGAAAAGGGTGGACAAAGACGGGGATGTTTCCAGAGTTTGGGACACAGTAACAAGGGGACACATTTTGGAACTAAAGGGCCCACAGATGAATCCCCGGGATGTTGGGGAAGTATTTCTTAAAAGCCACAGAGTGTCAGTAAGTGGAATAGTTTGGAAAGCGAGTAGTGGAGGCAGGACCCCTACATACCCTTTTAAGCAGGGGTTTATAAACCCTAACGGCTCGGGAGAGTGCCCCTTGTACCCGATCATGAAGAGGGGGGCCGGGAAAGCTCGGACTCGCCCCCCGAAACCCCTAAAAAAAGGGGGATAAAAACAAAACACAAAACACAACACACACACACACACACACACACACACACACATAAAAAATATATAAATATATATAAATATATATTAAAAAATATATAAAATATGGGGAAGGGGGGAAAAAGAATTTTTTCCTCCGAAAGGGCAAATGCGTGTCGTAAGGCGCTAAAATGCCGGGAGCAATGGCTGAAATTCCCCCTTCCCTGTATACATTTACAAAAAAAGAGAAGAAAGAAAAACTTTAAAAAAACTGGGTTTTTTTTAAATTGCGGGAAATGTATGTGGAGGGACAAAAAAACAATGATTGCGTGTTATGAATAAAAAGGGAATTTTGGATGTCCTGGCTCAAAGGGCGAAAAAAAGCTGAAGGGGGTAGGAGATTTTCCCAGTGGGGGGAAATAAAGGGGTTTAAAAATCTGGAAAATCTGAGAGATTTTAGAAAAAGGGAAAGGGGGTAGAGTAATGTTAAAATCATTTTATGGAAGGAAAAAGAGAATATGAATGTGTAAATTCGAAAATTTATGGGGTTTTTAAAAGTAAAGGGGGATGCAAAAGTGGGTCATAAAAGCGTGTATTCACCGGGAAAGAAGAGAGGAATGCAGAGGAGAAGAGAGTTTTTGGGGAATGTTAAGTGAATGTATAGGACCTTTTAAACCCAAAGTGAGGGGAGTAATTTTTGGAGGGACCGGGAATAAAAAATTTGGAGAAATTTTAGAGGGGGTTTGTGGTAGGTAAGTTTGGGGTGCCGGGGTTTTTTAAATTTTGATAATGGGACCCCCTTTGTTTGAACTTTGTATAGAAAGGGGTTTAGTTATAGGTAAACATTTTTTTAAGAAAAAGAGGATAAAAAATTAACACGATATGATTAGGGAAATGACAGTAGTTTTTTGGGAAATTATGTTTTGGGTTTTAAGAAAAAGACGGGTTGAGTAGATTCGGTGTACATGTTTATAGGGGGGCCCACAGAAAAATCAGTTTCACTTTTGGGGTAGCTACATGAGAATAAAAGGTAATGGGTTACAAGGAGAATAGAAGCATCAGGGGAAGAGAGAGGTGAAGGGTTTTTTAAAAATAAAAGAGGGGGGGCAGTTAGGGTAAGATATAAACAGCTATTGGAGGATAGATGGGGGTTTAAAGAGAGCTGGCAATGGGGTCCCCAAGAGGGAAAGGGGGAGGTTTAAAAATGTAGTGTTAGGAGGTTTTTTCAGCAGAAAATTTTTTGGTTTTTAGGAAAGTGGGTGGGAGGAGGGGAAAGGAGCGATTGGTGGAATGATGTTTTAAAAAGAGTAGTAAGGGAGAAAAAGTTAGCATATGAGGGAAATTTTTACAAAGAAAGTGATTTCAAGGAGGGAAGAGGAAAATTTTGGGGAAAAAGAGAGAGGTTTTAAGAGAGTGGTGAAGCAATGTTTAAAAAAAGAGCAAATGAGGGGATGGGGGAGATGTTATCAACCAAAATTTTGTTGGAAAAAAAGAAAAAAAATTTTGGGAGGGATTAACAAGTTAAGGAAGCCTAGAGAAAAAATGGGTTTGTCGTTAAAATTAAGGGGGAGGAGAATTAAATGGGGAGTTAGAGTATTGGGGAAATGGAGGGGGAAAATTTTGAGGAATTGTTAAATTTTTATGAAGATAGGGAAGCTGTGTTTCGTGTATAGGGGAAGGAGGGGAAAAACATCTTGTAGGAGTGGGGGAAGAGCCAGTTGGAGTGTGGGGGAAAATTCGTGAGGCCCGTAGGTAAAATGAAAGGGGGGGAAGGCAGCCGGGGAAGGGGTGGGATAAAGATAGAAATGTTAAAAAACCGGTGGGGAAAATTTTTTTTTGGGGTTGGGTTTGGGGCAATTATTTAAAAAATGAAAGGAAGAGGGGGAAGGTACCTAGGGGTTGGGGAGAGAAATTTCATAGTTCCTTTTTTTAAAAAACAAAGGGGGGAAAGAGAAATGCAAAAAATTTTTAGGGGGGTAAGTCTGTTGATGTACCCGGTAAAGTTATGGTTTTTAAATTATAAATTTAAAGAATTAAGAGTAAGACGGAGAATAGGATAGGGAGAAGAACAAGGAGGCTTTAGGAAAGGTTTGGGGGTGTTGGGCCCGGTTGGGTTTCAGTGAAACCAAAAAGTGAACAGGAAATTTTGATAAGGGGTTTAAAAAAAGGTTTTTTGTGGGGATTTATGGATTTGGAAAAGGCGTTTTGAAAAGGGTGGAAGGGGGGGAATGTGGCGATGTTGCAAGTGTAAGGTGAGGAGGTTTGGTTTTCTGAAAGCAGTGAAGATTTTTTTACGAGGATAGTGAGGCTCAAGTTAGAGTATGTTTGAAAAAAAGGGGAAATTTTTTTCCCCTAAAAAATTGGCCTTAGACCAAAGGGTTGGGATGTCCCGTGTTGGTTTTTTTAATAAAATTTATTTTGATGGGGTTTTAAGAGAAGTAAAAGCGAGGGGCTTGGGAAGAGGCGTGGGGTTTTAAAAATAAAAAAATCACACCAAAGTGGGATTTTCACAGTGCTCTTTGCTTTAGACACTGTGGGTCTTGGGAATTTTGAAGAGAAGCTGCAGAGATTGGTGGAAAGAATTTGGTTGGGTTTTGCAAAAGAAGGAAAAATTAAAAAAATAATAAAAGGGGAAAAGAAGGGTTTTGAGGATAAAAAAAAGATTAGGTGATTAAAGATTGAAAATCAGATTGAGGGAGAGATATGGAGGAGGGGGAACGTATTCCCGTATTTGGGGGTGGCCCTGCAGCGGATGGGGGCTATTTAAAGATGAGGTGAATTAGAATTGATGGGGGGAAAAAGAGTGGGGTGGTGACTTAGGGTCTTTTGGAACAAAAACTTTGGCCTTGGAGGCAAAGAGGGGAATTTATGAGAGTATAGTTTTTTCCCAAAGCTC
The DNA here is from genome assembly GCF_026875155.1 of Cherax quadricarinatus. Taxonomy (NCBI): domain Eukaryota; kingdom Metazoa; phylum Arthropoda; class Malacostraca; order Decapoda; family Parastacidae; genus Cherax; species Cherax quadricarinatus. Next base: position 26,774 of record NW_026468172.1, on the reverse strand, counting down.
TTAATGGGTGTGAAAAACATGGGTGAGAAGTGGGTTGGGAGCGAGGAGAAGGCTGGAGGCAGTGGAATTTCAGGGCCCGAGGGGAATGTGTGGTGTGAATATAAGCAGAGAAATTTGTAGTTTGGAAAATTAGGAGGAGGTGGGGGGATTAACCCAAAACCCGTTGTTTTCCCGAAAGGGGGTTGGAAGGGGTTTTTGAGGTGGGTTGGACATGTAGGAGAATGGAGCGAAACAGAATAACTTCAAGAGTGTATCAGTTTTAGTGGAAAGGAAGGCGGGGTAGGGGTCGGCCCAGGAAGGGTTAGGGAGGGAGGGGGTAAAGGAGGTTTTGTGTGCGGGGGGCTTTTGGGCTTCCAGCAGGGAAAGCCCTTTAGCGTGTTTGATAGGAGTGAATGGAGAAAAAGGGTTTTTAAAAAACGACGTGCTGTTGGAGTGTGAGCAAAGTAACCCTTTTGAAGGGGTTCAGGGAAAACCCCCGGGAGGCCGGACTTGAGTCCTGGATGGGGAAATACAGTGCCTGCACCTGAAAGGGGGGGGTTTTTGTTGGGAGTTTAAAAAATGTAGTTAAAGCACCCTTCTGGGAAGACAGTGGATGGAGTGAATGGGTGGTGAAAGTTTTTCTTTTTTGGGCCACCCTGCCCTTTGGGGGAATCGGGGCCCGGGGTGATAAAAAAAAATTTTATATATAATATATATAAATTTTTTTTTATATATATTAATTTTATATATATATAAATATAATGTATAAAAGGGGTCAGGTAAAAAAAATTTTGACAGTTCGAAAAAAATTTTTTGGTAAAATTTAGGGAAAAAGACCAAACTGGCTCATTTTCCCTTTAAAAATGTCAGTGTTTTTCCCCTTTTTGGGGGGTTTATTTTTAACAAAATTTTTTGTTTTTTTTCATGTTTTTAAGGGGTGGGCGGGAAAAGCCTCATTTAAATGGGTGTGGGTGTGTGTTTGTGTGGGGGTTTTGTGTGTGTGGGTGTGTGTGGGTTTGTGTATTTTGTGTGGGTGTGTGTGTGTGTGTACTCACCTAGTTTTTACTCACCCGTTAGGGGTGCGGGAGTCGAGTCCCAGCTCCCGGCCCCGCATCTTCACTGGTCGCTACTAGGGCACTCTCTCTGAAACCCTGGGCTTTTATCTTTCCTCTGCTTAAAGCTTTTGTATGGACCTGCCTCCCCTACATCGCTTCCCCCAAAATATTCCACTTACTTACTACCCCTTGGTGAAGAAAATACTTCCTAACATCCCCGTGATTCATCTGTTCTTCAGCTTCCCCCGTTTTCCCCTTGTTACTGTGTCCCCAAACTCTGGCATTTTGTCTTTTTTCCCCCTTTTCAATTCCTCTCAGTAATTTTTTATGTCGTTACAGTCCCCCCCCCCTCTCTCCTGTCCTCTGGTGTCGGGGCGTTGATTTCCCTTAACCCCCTCCTCGTAGGAAAAAACCTCTTGCTTGGGGAATAGTCCCTTTTTGGCAAACCTTTGCACTTTTCTAGTTTCTTTACATCTTTGGGGTAGGTGTGGTTTCCAAAAAAGGTGCCCTTCTCCCAAAAGGGCCCCAAAGTACCGGGGTTTTTGGGGCCTGAATTTATTCCTTTTTAAGATGTCGGAAAAGCTGTTTGGGTTTTTCTACCGCCCCCTATGCTGCGCAGTTATTTGGTTGAAAGTGGGGCTTCAGGAATGTGCCTGGTGGGTTTTACCCCCAAGATATTTTTTCCTTGAGTGAAGGGTTTTTTGTCTCTGGGGCCCCCCAGATTTTTTCTCCGTCTGCGGGGCTTTTTTGCCCTTCCCCCCAAACTTCGACTTTGCAATTTGGGGGTTGAACCCCCAGGAGCCAATTGCTGACCAGGTCCCGCAGCCCCGTCCAGATCCCTTTGTAGTTCTGGGGTGGTCTTCGATGAGTGAATTCTTTATCAACTTTACGTTTTATTGCAAAAAAAGGGGCACCTCGAGTTATTGCTTTTCCCTCATGTCCCTTCACCCAAAAAACCAAAACAGCACTTGGGGCCTTGGACTGACCCCGTGGGGCCCCCCGTGGTCACAGGTGGCCCCCTTGGCACCTCGCCACTTTCCTTGGGCTCCCCTGCTGTCTTCCCCGAAAAGTAAATTTCCCCAATCCCCTTTTTAGTGCCTTCCCCGTTTTCCCTGCTTGGGCCCCCAGTTTTTTTCACCAAAAATTTTTGTGTGGAAAAAGTGTTTAAAAAGCCTTTTGCATCCAAAAAAATGCAAAAAACCCACCCCTCCCCTCTCTTGTTTTTAAATGCCCGTCACCCTTTTCCCTAGAACTCCAGTAGGTTTTTGACCAGGGTTTCCCCCTCCCCGAAAAACCCTTTGGCGCGGAAAATGAGATCGTTGCTTTCTAGGTGTTCCAAACCCCTTTTCTCCGATTAAATTTTTCCATGTTTTGCATAATACAGTCAGTGACACTGGCTGTAGTTTTAAAGGGTTCATTCTGTTCCTTTTTTTAAAAATTTGGGGCTACATTTGCTGTTTTTCCATGCCTCAGGCAATCTCCCTGTTTTTGATAGAAAGTATTGAATATTGTTTTTAGGGGGACACATATGGGCCCCTGCCCCTCTTCAATCCCTTGGGGGGAAAGTTGTTGGCCCCCATTGCCCTTGAGGTATTTGGGACTCAAAACCTCTTCACTTCTTCCCCGGGGGGGGTGCCCCTGTGTCCAGACAATTGGGTGTCCCCACCTCTCCGTCTTTTGGAGCCCTTTTTGTCCCTCTGTGAAAAACCCTTTTTTGAATCCTTGTTGAAATTCCTCAAAATATTCACGGTCATTTCTTGTTGTCCCTCCTTTCCCTTTCCCTTTCCCTTTGCCTGAATTTTCCTGGCCTTGACTTTGTTATCCTCCTGATGTTTGGGTGGGACAAAAAAAGTTTTTGGGTCAGATTTGGCTTTCGCTGCTATGCGTTTTTCCCTATTGTCTTTTTGGGGCCCCCCTTTTATCTGTGCATATTGTTTCGGCTCTAGGACCGCTCTCCTTTTTTCCCTGGGTCCTTTGCCTTTTATATTTCTTTCCCTTCCCCAGCACACTTGGGTTTTTGACCCCCCCTGCACCTTTGGGTAAACCATGGGGGGTCCGGGGTTTTTTTATTATTCCTGTTACCCCTTGGGTACAAAGCTCTCCTCAGCCTCCTTGCATTTTGTTTGCTACATATTCCATCATCTCATTAACTGGCTTCCCTGCCAGTTCTCGTCCCACTGAACCCCGTTCAGGAAGTTCCTCATTCCTATGTAGTCCCCTTTCTTGTAGTTTGGCTTCATTCGTCCTGGCCTTCCTTCTTCTCTCTCCACTTGTAGCTCTACTGTGTATTCGAAGCTTAATGCCACATGGTCACTGGCCCCAAGGGGTCTTTCATATGTGATGTCCTCGATATCTGCACTACTCAAGGTGAATACTAAGTCCAGCCTTGCTGGTTCATCCTCTCCTCTCTCTCTTGTAGTGTCCCTTACGTGTTGGCACATGAAGTTTTCCAGTATCACCTCCATCATCTTAGCCCTCCATGTATCTTGGCCCCTATGTGGGTCCAAGTTCTCCCAATCGATCTCCTTGTGGTTAAAGTCAACCCATGATCAGGAGCTTTGCCCTGCATGCATGAGCTCTTCTGGCCACTCTAGCCAGTGTGTCAACCATCGCTCTATTGCTCTCGTCGTACTCTTGCCTTGGCCTCCTGCTGTTCTGCGGTGGGTTATACATCACTGCTATTACCACCTTGGGACCTCCAGAGTGAAGCATTCCGCTATGTAATCACTTTTTCCCCGCTGTCTCCTCTCTCCAGCTCATAAAAATTTTCCAGCGTTTTTGATCAGCAATGCCACTCCTCCCCCCCCCCTGTTCCCTCTGTCTTTCCTCAGGATTTGGTATCCCGTTGGAAAGATGGCATCTGTTATCATCCTGTAAGCTTGGTTTCTGTGAGAGCTATGATGTCCGGTGATGCTTCTTTGACTTTTCATGCCACTCCTCCACTTATTTGTTATTCCATCAGCGTTTGGGGTACCATACCTTCAGTTTTCCTTTCCAACACTGTGGTTTGGGGGGCCTGTGAGGGTGGGAGACCTGGGGGGCATACTGTGGGAGTCTATAGCTCGGTGTTGGGTGGAGGCTGTGGGTATGGACTGTAGTGTGTGTTGGGATGTGTGATAGATTGTTGGTTCTGAAAATAGTTTGTGTGTGTGCTTGCCCTTGCTGTTCTTTTCTGCTCGACTGACCTCTGACTGACCTCGGACCTGTGTGTGTGTGTATGTGTGTGTGTGTGTGTGTGTGTGGGGTGTGTGTGTGTGTGTGTGTGTTTTGTGTTTTGTATGGTTGTGTGTGTGTGTGTGTGTGTGTGTGTGTGTGTGTGTGTGTTTTTGTATGTGTATGTGTATGTGCGTGTGTGTGGTGTGTGTATGTGTGTGACTCACCTAATTGTACTCACCTAATTGTGGTTGCGGGGTCGAGACTCAGCTCCTGGCCCTGCCTCTTCACTGATCGCTACTGGGTCCTCTCTCTCTCTGCTTCCTGAGCTTTGTCATACCTCTTTTTTAAAACTATGTATGGTTCCTGCCTCCACTACTTCACTTGCTAGGCTATTCCACTTGCTGACAACTCTATGACTGAAGAAATACTTCCCAACGTCCCTGTGGACTCGTCTGAGTCTTCAGCTTCCAGTTGTGACCCCTTGTCCCTGTGTCCTCTCTGGAAAAATCCTATCTCTGTCCACCTTGTCTATTCCCCGCAGTATCTTGTATGTCGTTATCAGTCTCCCCTGACCCTTCTGTCCTCCAAATGTCGTCAGTCCGATTTCCTTAACCTTTCCTCGTACGACATTCCCTTGAGCTCTGGGACTAGCCTTGTTGCAAACCTTTGTACTTTCCCCTTAAAATTCTTGACGTGCTTGACCAGGTGTGGGGTTCCAGACTGGTGCTGCATACTCCAGTATGGGCCTAACATACACAGTGTACAGTGTCTTGAACGATTCCTTATTAAGGTATCGGAACGCTATTCTCAGGTTTGCCCGGCGCCAGTATGCTGCAGCAGATATTTGGTTGATGTGTGCCTCCGGGATGTGCTCGGTGTTATGGTCCCCCAAGGTCTTTCTCCCTGAGTGAGGTCTGTAGTCTTTGTCCACCTAGCCTATACTCTGTCTGTGGTCTTCTTTGCCCCTCCCCAATCTTCATGACTTTGCATTTGGCTGGATTGAATTCGAAAAAAGCCAGTTACTGGACCACATGGGCCCGCCTGTCCAGGTCTCTTTTCCCGTCCTGCCTCATCCTCGTCCGATTTAATTTTCATCAACTTTACGTCATCTGCGAACAGGGACACTTCAGAGTCTATTCCTTCCATCATGTCGTTCACATATATCAAAAATAGCACTGGTCCTTGAACTGACCCTTGTGGGACCCCGCTCGTAACAGGCGCCCACTGTGATACCTCTTCACGTACCATGACTCGTTGCTGCCTCCCTTTCAGGTATTCTCTTATCCATTGCAGTGCCCTCCCTTTTACATGCGCCTGATCCTCCAGCTTCTGCACTAATCTATTGTGGGGAACTGTGTCAAAGGCCTTCCTGCAGTCTAGGAAAACGCAATCAACCCACCTCTCTCTCTTGTCTTACTTCTGTTACCTTGTCATAAAACTCCAGGAGGTTTGTGATACAAGATTTGCCTTCCATGAACCCATGCTGGTTTTCATTTATAATCTTGTTCCTTTCCAGGTGTTCGACCACTCTCCTCCTGATAATCTTCTCCATGACTTTGCACACAATACATGTCAGAGACACAGGTCTGTAGTTTAGTGCCTCGTTTCTGTTTCCTTTCTTAAATATGGGGACTACATTAGCTGTCTTCCATTTCTCAGGTAGTTGCCCAGTTTCAAGGGATGTGTTGAAGATTGTGGTTAGAGGCACACACAGCATCTCTGCTCCTTCTCTAAGGACCCAAGAGGAGATGTTGTCCGGTCCCATCGCCTTTGAGGTGTCAAGGTCACTTAAGAGCTTCTTCACCTGTGTGTGTGTGTGTGGGGTGTGTGTGTGTGTGTGTGTGTGTGTGTGTGTGTGTGTGTGTGTGTGTATTTATGTATGTATTTATGTGTGTATGCTTGTTGTTTTTGTTTGTTGTGCGTGACAGTGCTAATGCGTGAATTATCATGCGTGTATGTGCATATACGTCTGTGCAGGTGTACTTGTTATCTACAAATGTTATCTCCAAATGCACGAAAGTGAGTGAAATAGCAGGTGCTGTCCCCGTAGAGTTTCACGCCAGCGTGATCTAACTTACGCTGTATTTCTGTCTTTCTTTTTCCAGTCCTACCCCCCCCCCGTCAGTTTCTCCTCCCCCCACCCCTCAACCGCCCCTCTTCCCTTCCTGTCAAAACACTAGTTAGCACCCACTCCCCCTCCTTCCCTGCTAGGCGACCACTAACATCTGTAATAACTATCTAATCTTCTAGTGTTTAGCCCAAAATTAAAAAAAAATTAATATTTTTTTCCAGTGTGTGATAGAGGAGGATATTACTTGCAAGATTACCTGTCTGTTAACAAGGTAAGTGAAAGTAATTAGTCAAGTAAAGTTTAATTGCCTGATTTATGGAGCCTTGGCTGAGAGAGATGTTAGTTTATTTTGTTACAGTAGAAATGTTGGTGGTGACGGTGGTAGTGGTGGTGATGGTGGTAGTGGTGGTGACGGTGGAAATGGTGGTGACGGTGGTAGTGGTGGTGATGATGATGATGATGGTGGTGGTGATGGTGATAGTGGTGGTGGTGGTGGTAGTTGTGGTAATGGTGGTGGTGATGATGATGGTCGTGAGGGTTTGATGGTGATGGTGGTAGTGGTGGTGGTGGTGGTAGTCGTGGTGGTGGTGGTAGTGGTGGTGACGGTAGAAATGGTGGTGACGGTGGTAGTGGTGGTGGTGACGGTGGTAGTGGTGGTGATGATGATGATGGTGGTGGTGATGGTGGTAGTGGGGGTGGTGGTAGTGGTGGTGGTAGTTGTGGTGATGGTGGTGGTGATGATGATGGTCGTGATGGTGGTGGTGATGGTGGTAGTGGTGGTGGTGGTGGTGGTAGTGGTGGTGGTGGTGGTAGTCCAATAATTTATTTACTAATATGTATTAAACAATGGGTTACTGTGGGGTTTAAAGCCTCTCGACTTCACGATGGTCATTATGTTCCTCACCTGAACATAATCATTCAATAATTCTTTAATACCTAAAACAGTGATTAAAGAAACACGCTCATTATATAAACACCCAGAGATACACTAGGAGTATAAACCTCTTGTTGTATATAAATTGAGGGATATACAACTCTATTTATACACTGAATCAGACATCTGAGTCTGTTACAGTGCCAGATACAGTAAAAGGTATATATACGTGAAGGATTTTCTAAAACACACAAAAAACTGTGTTATTATTACTATTATTATTTGTTATTTTTTGTTATTATTTATTATTTTTATTATTATTATTATTATTAAATCAAAACAGTAATCAGGAAGGAGAAAAGAAAATTTCCTTCCATTTTTTTCGGGTCAGTACTCATTTCAGTGTTGGCTTATTTACTGGTCCGGAAGTATTCCCACGAGTGGCCATTCCTGGTCCCAGACCGCTTCTACAGATGGTCCCAGACCGCTTCCACAGATGGTCCAAGACCGCTTCCACAGATAGTCCAAGACCGCTTCCACAGACGGTCCAAGACCGTTTCCACAGATGGTCTCAGACTGCTTCCACAGATGGTCCCAGGCCGCTTCCACAGATGGTCACATATTTTTCCATAAGTGGTCATTCGGTCTTAGAAAAGGAGTTTCACAGAATTTGCATACAACTGTTGCTCGGTTGTTACACTGAAGGAGCTTCTGTATATCATTCAGGAGTGAGTATACCGGTGTATGACTGCATCATACTGGGGTGAATATTCTTGTGCATTTCCTTATTATCCTGGAATGATTGTTTGGTTGTATTTATCCTAGAGTGATTGTATGGGTGTATTTATTATCCTGGAGTGATTGTATGGTATTTATCCTAGAGTGATTGTATGGGTGTATTTATTATCCTGGAGTGATTGTATGGTATTTATCCTAGAGTGATTGTATGGGTGTATTTATTATCCTGGAGTAATTGTATGGTTGTATTTATTATCCTGGAGTGATTGTGTGGTTGTATTATCTTGGAGTGATTGCATGGTTGTATTTTTAATTCTGTAGTGACTGTAAGGTTGTATTTCTTTTTTATCCTTCAGTGATTGTGTGGTTGTATTGGGATTGGATTTCTTAATACAATAATGCGTTTTGTAGTACTAGGTCATCTACACATGGATGTATTTATGTGTTAATGTATTATCCTGGAATGCATTTTTACTGCTATATACAGTAGCAGATGTGTTGGGTCAATAATGATAAATCTCTTTAAATTTAAACCCTCTCACTTAATTTATATACTATATTATTTTCTTTTTCTGCAAGATTGGCTTAATTGATTGCTTGTTGAATGGGACCCAGGCACTCGCAGTCGTGGTCTTTATCGAAGAGTGGTCGTTTAAAGACCCACAAGTGCCTTAAATGCTTCCTCAAGAGTCTTGTTTATAGGTCTGCCAAGTAGTTCCCAGAGGTGTAGTGGGTGATCTCTTAGTGCTTCCAGTGATGGTTAGTAAGAGGTCCGGCTGCTCTTATGGAATTGGTCTCAGGACCATCTATTATGGTCTCTGGTGGTGGTGCTGGTGAGGCGTTCAGCGGGGCCCCGAGGATTAGTCTCATAATCTATTGTGTTTTCGAGTAGTGTTTGGTAAGGGTCCATCTATCAGGTGCTCATGTGGTTTTCTCATAATCTCTTGTGTTCTAGTAATGGTTGGTAAGAGTTCGTCTATCAAGTCTTCAAGTGGTTGATCTCATAATCTATTGTGCTCCCATTTAAAGGTTGGTTAAAGGTTCATCTATCAGGTCTTCAAGTGGTTGTCTCACAATCTATTTCATCTTCTAGTAGTGGTTGGTCAGAGACTCAGAGGTTCTTTAGGGATTGGTCTCTCACCAATCTACTGTTATTTCTAGCGACGATTGGCGAGCTATGACTACTAGTATCAGCCTCACACCAGGCCATTATCGCCTCCAGATGCGTCTGTTAACGGTTGAGGAGCCGATCCAGGAGAGGTGCTTCCCGTTGCCTCCTAAGATGCTCGTTTATTTCTTCTTGAAGAGGCTGAAGTGATGGTCAATTACTGGTCTGGAAGCACTTCTTGGAATGCTCGCTCGCTCCTCCAATACCACTGCCAGAATTGGCCGGATATATTCCAGAAATGCATCCTGGAAATGATCGTTCACATATACGCCAATTGAACCAGTAATATTTAGCTAATCATAGAGCCCTCCAGAGGCGGTTGGGGTAATATTCTAGTTTTTAATATATCGAGAAATTCTACTGACTTTTTTTTTTTTTTTGGCGATTTCTTTCTTGTCGTAATTTTACTGAATTTTAGACAGTTTTTGGCACAATTTTAGTCGCAGTTTTTAGTCGTAATTTTAGTCACTGCTTTATATGGTATTATGTTTTATTTAAGAGGTGTATTTCAGAGTTTACTGAATTACAAGTAAAGCTTCATGAAACTTTGCTTGAAGAATATTTACTTAGCCGGACTTGAGTCCTGGAGGTGGGAAGTACAGTGCCTGCACTCTGAAGGAGGGGTGGGGGTGGGGAAGTACAGTGCCTGCACTCTGAAGGAGGGGTGGAGGTGGGAAGTACAGTGCCTGCACTCTGAAGGAGGGGTGGAGGTGGGAAGTACAGTGCCTGCACTCTGAAGGAGGGGTGGAGGTGGGAAGTACAGTGCCTGCACTCTGAAGGAGGGGTGGAGGTGGGAAGTACAGTGCCTGCACTCTGAAGGAGGGGTGGAGGTGGGAAGTACAGTGCCTGCACTCTGGAAGAGGGGTGGGGGTGGGAAGTACAGTGCCTGCACTCTTTAAGGGAGGGGTGGGGGGGGGAAGTACAGGGCCTGCACTCAAAGGAGGGGGGGGGAGGTGGGAAGTACAGTGCCTGCACTTTTAAAAGGAGGGCGGGGGGGGGGGAAAAGGTATTGCCTGCACTCGAAGGGGGGGTTGGGGGGGGGAAAGGGTACGGTGCCTGCACCTGAAGGGGGGGAGGGGTGGGGGTGGGAAGTACAGTGCCTGCATCTAAAGGGGAGGGGTGGAGGTGGAAGTACAGGGCCGGGACTTGAAGGAGGGGTGGAGGGGGAAGACAGGGCTGAAATCTAAAGGAGGGGGGAGGTGGGAAGTACAGTGCCTGCACTCTGAAGGAGGGGTGGGGGTGGGGAAGTACGTGCCTCACTCTGAAGGGGGGGGTGGAGGTGGGAGGGTCCCTTTCCCTTGCCTTAAAGGGGGGGCGGGGTGGGAAGACAGTGTTTGCCTCTGAAGGAGGGGTGGGGGGGGGAAAGTACATTTGCCTGCACTCTGAGGAGGGGTGGGGGGGGGAAAGTACATTTGCTTGCATCTGAAGGAGGGGTGGAGGGGGGAAAGTACAGTCCCCTGACTCTGAAGGGGGGGTGGGGGTGGGGAATTACAGTTGCCTGCACTCGGGAAGGGGGGGTGGGGGGTGGGAAAGAAACAGTGCCTGCACTCTGAAGGGGGGGTGGGGGGGGGGAAAGTTACGGCCCTTTGCACTCTAAAAGGGGGGGTTTGGGGGTGGGGGAATTTACAGTGCCTCCCACTCTGAAGGGGGGTTGGGGGGGGGAAGTACGTGCCTGCACTCTGAAGGGGGGGGGTGGGGGGGGGGAAGTACAGTCCCTTTGCACTCTAAAGGAGGGGTGGAGGTGGGAAGGTCCAGTGCCGGGCCACTCTGAAGGAGGGGTGGGGGGGGGGGAAAGTACGTCCCTTTGCACTTGAAGGGGGGGGGAAAGGGGGGAAGTACGTCCCTGCACTCTAAAGGGGGGGGGTGGGGTGGGAAGTACAGTGCCTGCACTCTGAAGGGGGGGGGGGGTTTGGGAAGTACAGTGTGCACTTGAAGGGGGGGGGGGGGTTGGGAAATAAGTCCCTTTGCACCTAAAAGGAGGGGGGGGGGGGTGGGAAGTACGCCCCCTGCACTCTGAAGGGGAGGGGGGAGGGGGGAAAAGACAGTCCCTGAACTCGAAGGAGGGGTGGGGTGGGGGGCCCAGTGCCTGCACTTTGAAGGAGGGGTGGGGGGGGGGGAAAGGGTACAGTCCCTGCACTCTAAAGGGGAGGGGGGAGGGGGAAAAGTACAGTGCCTGCACTCTGATGGGGGGTGGGGGGGGGAAGCCCAGTGCCTGCCTTGAAGGAGGGGTGGAGGTGGGAAGAAAAGGGCCCTGCACTTAAAAGGAGGGGGGGGGGGGGAAAGTTCGTCCCTGCACTCTGATGGAGGGGGGGGGGTGGGAAGTACAGTGCCTGCACTCTGAAGGAGGGGGGGGGGTGGGAAGTACAGTCCCTGCACTCTGAAGGGGGGGGGTGGAGGGGGGGGGAAAGTACAGTCCCTGCCATTTAAAAGGAGGGGTGGGGGGTGGGAAGAACAGTGCCTACACTTGAAGGAGGGGGTGGGGGGGGGGGAAAAGTACAGTCCCTGCACTCTGAAGGAGGGGTGGGGGGGGGAAAAGTACAGTGCCTGCACCCTGAAGGAGGGGGGGAGGGGGGAAGTACAGTGCCTCCCTCTGAAGGAGGGGTGGAGGGGAAGTACAGTGCCTCCCCTTTCTGAAGGGGGGGGTGGAGGGGGGAAAGTACAGTCCCTGCACTCTAAAGGGGAGGGGTGGGGGGGGGGAAGTATAGTGCCTGCACTCTAAAGGAGGGGGGGGTGGGAAGTACAGTGCCTGCATCTGAAGGGGGGTGGGGGGGGGAATTTACATTTCCCTGACTTGAGGAGGGGGGGGGGTTTGGGAAAGTACAGTCCCTGCCTCTGAAGGAGGGGTGGGGGTGGGAATTTCGTCCCTGCACTCTGAAGGAGGGGGTGGGGGGGGGAAAGTACAGTGCCTCCCCACTCTGAAGGGGGGGTTTGGAGGGGGGAAAGGGAACATTTGCCTGCACTCTAAAAGGAGGGGTGGAGGTGGGAAGTACAGTGCCTGCATTTGAAGGAGGGGTGGGGTGGGATTTTCAGTCCCCTGCACTCTGAAGGAGGAGTGGAGGGGGGGGAAGTACGTCCCTGCACTCTGAAGGAGGGGTGGGGGTGGGAAGTACGGGCCCTGCACTCTAAAGGGAGGGGGGGGGTTTGGGAAGTACAGTGCCTGACTCTGAAGGAGGGGTGGGGGTTTGGGAAATTTACGGGGGCCTGCACTCTAAAGGGGAGGCGTGGGGGTTTGGGGAAAGTACGTCCCTTTACACTCTGAAAGGAGGGGTGGGGGGGGGAAGTACAGTCCCTGCACTCTAAAGGGGGGGAGTGGGGGTGGGAAGAAACAGTGCCTCCCCACTCTGAAGGAGGGGGGGGGGTGGGAAAGTACGGGCCCTTCCCAATTCTGAAGGAGGGGTGGGGGGGGGGAAGTACAGTGCCTGCACATGGGGGAGGGGGTTGGGGGGGGGAAAATACTTTTCCCTGCATTTCTGAAGGAGGGGTTTGGAAGGGGGGAAAGGTACAGTTCCTGCACTCGGGAAGGAGGGGTGGAGGGGGGAAAGACAGTGCCGGCCTCTGAAGGGGGGTGGGGGTGGGAAGTACAGGGGGCCGCATTTCTGAAGGAGGGTGGGGGGGGGAAAAGTAAGGGGGCTACATTTTGAAGGGGGGTGGGGGTGGGAAGTACAGTGCCTCCCACTTAAAGGGAAAGGGGTGGGGGTTTGGGAATTTACAGGGGCCCTGCATCTGAAGGAGGGGTGGGGGTGGGAAGTACGGCCCCTACACTCTGAAGGGGGGTGGGGGGGGGGGAATTTACAGTCCCGGCACTTGAAGGAGGGGGGGGGGTGGGAAGTACAGTGCCTGCATCTAAAGGGGGGGGGTGGGGGGGGGAAAGTAAAGTGCTGCACTTAAAAGGAGGGGTGGGGGGGGAAATACTTTTGCCTGTCTAAAGGAGGGGTGGGAGGTGGGAAGTACAGTCCTGCACTCTGAAGGAGGGGGGGGGGGTGGGAATTTACAGTGCCTGCATTCTAAAGGGGGGTGGGGGGGGGGAAGTACAGGGGCCTGAAATCTGAAGGGGGGTGGAGGTGGGGAATTACAGTGCCTGCCTCTAAAGGAGGGGTGGGGGGTGGGGTACAGTCCCTGCACTCTGAAGGAGGGGGGGGGGGGGAAGTACGTGCCTGCATTTCTGAAGGGGGGGGGTGGGGGGGGGAAGTACAGTGCCTGCACTTTTGAAGGAGGGGTGGAGGGGGGAAAGTACAGTGCCTGCACTCTGAAGGGGGGGGGGGGTGGGAAGTTACAGTGCCTGCACTTGAAGGGGGGGGTGGGGTGGGAATTTACAGGGCCTGCACTCTGAAGGAGGGGGGGGGGGGGGGGGAGAAACAGTGCCTGCACTCTGAAGGGGGGGGGGTTGGAGGTGGGAAGTACGTCCCTGCACTCTAAAGGGGGGGTTTGGGGGTGGGAAAGTACAGTGCCTGCCCTTAAAGGAGGGGGGGGGGTGGGAAGTACGTGCCTGATTGAAGGAGGGGTGGGGGTGGGAATTTACAGTGCCGCACTTAAAGGAGGGGTGGGGGTGGGAATTTACGGTGCCTGCACTCGAAGGAGGGGGGGGAGGGGGGAAGAAACGTGCCTGCACTCTGAAGGGGGGTGGGGGTGGGAAGTACTTTTCCCTGCCTCTGAAGGGGGGGGGGGTTTGGAAAAGTACAGTGTTTGCCATCTAAAGGGGGGGGTGGGGTGGGAAGTCCATTCCCTTCCCACTCTAAAGGGGGAGTGGGGGGGGGGAAAAGTACAGGCCTGCACTCTGAAGGGGGGGGTTTGAGGGTGGGAAGTACATTTGCCTGCCCTCTAAAGGAAAGGGGTGGGGTGGGAAGTCCCAGTCCCTGCACTCTGAAGGGGGGGTTTGGGGGGGGGGAATTTACAGTGCCTGCCTTGAAGGGGGGTGGGGGTGGAAAGTACAGTCCCTGCACTCAAAAGGAGGGGTGGAGGGGGGAAGTACAGGGGCCTGCATTTTGAAGGAGGGGGGGGGGGTGGGAAGTAAGTGCCTGCCTTTTGAAGGAGGGGTGAGGGGGGGGAATTTACAGTCCCTGCACTCTGAAGGAGGGGGGGGGGGGAAGTACGTGCTGAAATCTGAAGGAGGGGTGGGGGTGGGGAAGTAAGTGTGCACCTGAAGGGGGGGGGGGGTGGGAAGTACAGTGCCGGGCACTCGAAGGGGGGGTGGGGGGGGGAAAAATACAGTGCCTGAAACTCTGAAGGAGGGGTGGGGGGGGGAAAATCCGTCCCTGCACCCCCCTGAAGGAGGGGTGGGGGGGGGGAAAGTACAGTCCCTGACTTAAAGGGGAGGGGGGGGGGGTTGGGAATACAGTGCCTGCACTAGGGGGGGAAAGGGGAGGGGGGGGGAAAAAGTCCCGTGCCTCCCACTCGGGAAGGAGGGTTGGGGGGGGGGAAGTACAGTGCCTGCCTCTGAAGGGGGGGGTGGGGGTGGGAAAAACCAGTGCCTGCACTCTGGGAAAGGGGTTTGGGGGGGGGGGAAGTACAGTCCCGGGCATCTAAAGGGGGGGGTGGGGGGGGGGAAGTACATTTGCCTGCACTCTAAAGGGGGGTGGGGGGGGGAAGAACCGGGCCTCTCTGAAGGACGGTGGAGGGGGGGAGTACAGTGCCTGCACTCTAAAGGGGGGGTGGGGGTGGGAAGTACGTGCCTGCAATCTGAAGGGGGGGTTTGGGGGGGGGGAAAGTACGGGCCCTGCACTCTGAAGGAGGGGTGGGGGGGGGGGAAGTACAGTGCCTCCCACTTTTGAAGGGGGGGGAAGTGGGGGTTTGGTAAGTACAGTCCCTGCCCTCTGAAGGGGGGGGGTGGAGGGGGAAAGTACGGCCTGCACTCTGAAGGAGGGGTGGGGGGTGGGAAGAAACAGTCCCTTTGCACTTGAAGGGGGGGGTGGGAGGTGGGAAGTCCCTTTGCCTGAAATCTGAAGGAGGGGTGGGGTTTGGGAAGTCAGGCCTGCACCTGAAGGGGGGTGGGGGGGGGAATTACAGGGGCCTGCATTAAAGGAGGGGGGAGGGGGGAAGTACAGTGCCTGCACTTGAAGGAGGGGTGGGGGTGGGAATTTCAGTGCCTGCCCCCTTTTGGGGGAAGGGAGTGGGGGTGGGAAGTTCAGTGCCTGCACTCTGAAGGAGGGGGGGGGGTTTGGGAAGTACAGTGCCTGCACGGGAAGGGGGGGGGGAGGTGGGGAGTACATTTGCCTGAATTTTAAAGGGGGGGTTTGGGGGGGGGGAAGTACAGTCCCTGCACTTTGAAGGGGGGGGGTGGGGGGGGAATTTACAGTGCCTGCACTCTAAAGGGGGGTGGGGGGGGAAAGGGTACAGGGGCCTGCACTCTGAAGGGGGGTGGGGGTGGGAAGTCAGTGCCTCCCACTCTGAAGGAGGGGTGGGGTGGGAAGTACATTTGCCTGCCTCTGAAGGGGGGGTGGGGGTGGGAATTTACAGTCCCTGCACTTAAAGGGAAAGGGGTGGGGTTTGGGAAAAAGTACAGTCCTGCACTTTTGAAGGGGGGGGTTGGGGGGGGGAAAAGTACATTTTGCCTGCACTCTGAAGGAGGGGGGTGGAGGTGGGAAGTACAGTCCCTGCACTTTTGAAGGGGGGTGGAGGTGGGAAGTACATTTCCCTGCACTCTAAAGGGGAGGGGGGGGGGGGGGGAAGTACAGTGCCTACACTTAAAGGAGGGGTGGGGGGGGGGAATTTCAGTCCCTGCACTCTGAAGGAGGAGTGGGGGGGGAAAAGTCCCGTCCCTCCATTTGGAAGGGGGGTGGGGGTGGGAATTTTAACAGTGCCGGGGCACTTAAAGGAGGGGTGGGGGTGGGAAGTACAGTGCCTGCACTCTGAAGGAGGGGTGGGGGGTGGGAAATACATTTCCCTGCACTCGGGAAGGAGGGGTGGAGGTGGGGAAGTACAGTGCCTCCCACTTGAAGGAGGGGGGGAGGTGGGAAGTACAGTCCCTGCATCTGAAGGGGGGTGGGGGGGGGGGGGGGAAGTAAAAGGTCCCTGCACTCTAAAGGGGGGGTTGGGGGGGGGAATTTACAGTCCCTACATTTGGGAAGGAGGGGTGGGGGGGGGAATTTCCGTGCCTGCATTTTGAAGGAGGGGTGGAGGGGGGAAAAGTACAGTCCCGCACTTGAAGGGGGGGGTTTGGGGGGGGAAAAGTACAGTGCCTACCTCTGAAGGGGGGGTGGGGGTGGGAAGAAACTTTTGCCTCCCCCTCGGGAAGGAGGGGGGGGGGTTTGGGAAGTACAGTGCCGCACTCAAAAAGGGGGGGTGGGGGTGGGAAGTACAGTCCCTGCATTTCTGAAGGAGGGGTGGGGGGGGGGGGGGGGAAAATACAGGGCCTCCCATCTGAAGGGGGGGGTGGGGTGGGAAGTACAGTGCCGCATCTAAAGGGGGGGGTGGGGGGGGGAAAGGTACAGTCCCGGCACTTGAAGGGGGGGGTGGGGGTGGGAAGTAATTTCCCTGCATCGAAGGGGGGGGTGGAGGGGGGGAATTTACAGTGCCTGCATTTCTGAAGGAGGGGTGGGGGGGGGGGAAGTACAGTCCCTGCATTTTGAAGGAGGGGTGGGGGTGGGAAGTACGTCCCTTTCCCACTCTAAATTTGGGTTGGGGGTGGGAAGAAAAACAGTGCTGCACTCGGGAAGGAGGGGTGGAGGTGGGAAGTACAGTGCCTGCCTCTAAGGGGGGGTTTGGGGGTGGGAAGTACATTTGCCTCCCACTCTAAAGGAGGGGTGGAGGGGGGAGTACAGTGCCGCACTTGAAGGAGGGGTGGGGGTGGGAAGTACAGTGCTGAAATCTAAAGGAGGGGTGGGGGGGGAAAGAAACCGTCCCTGCACTCTGAAGGGGGGGGGTGGGGGGGAATTTACGTCCCTTTGCACTTTTAAGGAGGGGTGGGGGGGGGAAAAGTACAGTGCTGCCTTAAAGGGGGGTGGGGTGGGGGAAGACAGTCCCGCACTCTGAAGGAGGGGTGGGGGTGGGAAGTCGGGGCCCTGCACTTTTAAAGGAGGGGTGGAGGGGGGAAGTACAGTGCCTGAAATCTGAAGGAGGGGGGGGGGGGGGGAAGTAAGATCCCTGCACTCTAAAGGAGGGGGGGGGGGGGGAAAGTACGTCCCTGAACTCTGAAGGAGGGGTGGGGGGGGGAAAGTACAAGTGCCTGCACTCTAAAGGGAAAGGGAGGGGGGGGTGGGAACCCCGTGCCGCACTCTGAAGGAGGGGTGAGGGGGGGAAAGTACATGCCTGCACTTAAAAGGAGGGGGGGAGGGGGGAAGTACATTTCCCTGCACTTGAAGGAGGGTGGGGGGGGGAAATTTCAGTCCCTGCACTCTGAAGGGGGGGGTGGGGGGGGGAAGTACAGTCCCTGCACTCTGAAGGAGGGGTGGAGGTGGGAAGTACAGTCCCGTCTCTAAAGGGGGGGGTGGGGGTGGGAAGTACGTCCCTGCATTTGGGAAGGAGGGGTGAGGGGGGGAAGTCCCAGTGCCTGCACTTGAAGGAGGGGTGAGGGGGGGAAAGGGGTACAGTGCCTGCACTCTGAAGGAGGGGTGGGGGGGGGAAGTACAGTCCCTGCCCCCCTGAAGGAGGGGTGGGGGTGGGAAAGTACAGTGCCGAAATCGGAAGGAGGGGTGGGGGGGGGGAAATTACGTGCCTGCACTCTAAAAGGGAAAGGGGTGGGGGGGGGGAAAATTTACAGTCCCTGCACTTGAAGGAGGGGTGGGGGGGGGAAAGTACGTCCCTGCATTGAAGGAGGGGGGGGGGTTTGGGAAGTACAGGCCTGCACTCTGAAGGAGGGGGGGGGGAGGGGAAATTTCCCAGGCCTGCACTTGAAGGAGGGGGGGGGGGGGTGGGAAGTACAGTGCCTGACTTGAAGGGGGGGTGGGGGTGGGAAGTACGTCCCTGCATTTCTAAAGGAGGGGTGGGGGGGGGAAAGTACGTCCCTGCACTCTGGGGGGGGTTGGGGGTGGGAATTTACAGTGCCTCCCATTTCTGAAGGGGGGTTGGGGGTGGGAATTTAAATTTCCCTTTGCACTCTGAAGGAGGTGGAGGGGGGGGAATTTACGTCCCTGCACTCTGAAGGGGGGGTGGGGGGGGGAAGTCAGTCCCTTGCATTAAAAAGGAGGGGTGGGGGTGGGAAAACAGTTGCCTGCATTTCTAAAGGAGGGGGGGGGTTTGGGGAAGTACAGTGCCGCACTCGGGAAGGGGGGGGGGGGGGGGGAAGTCCCGGGGCCTGCCTCTAAAGGGAGGGGTGGGGGGGTGGGAAGTACAGTCCCTGCATCTAAAGGGGGGGGTGGGGGTGGGAAGTACAGTGTTTTCACTTGAAGGGGGGGGTTGGGAGGGGGGAAAGGGTACAGTGCCGGGACTCTGAAGGGGGGGGGTGGGGGGGGGAAAAGTACAGTCCCCGGGCATCTGAAGGAGGAGTGGGGGTGGGAAGTACAGTGCCTCCCACTCTGAAGGAGGGGGGGGGGGGGGGGGAAAGTACAGGCCTGCATTTGGAAGGGATGGGGGAGGGGGGGATTTACAGTCCCTGCCTCTAAAGGGGGGTTTGGGGGGGGGGGAAAGTACATTTCCCGGCATTTCTAAAGGGAAAGGGGTGGGGGGGAAAGTACATGTGCACTCTGAAGGAGGGGTGGGGGGGGGGAAGACAGTGCTGCATTGAAGGGGGGTGGGGGGGGGAAAGTACAGTGCCTGCCCTCTGAAGGGGGGGGGTGGAGGTGGGAAGTACAGGGGCCTGCACTCTAAAGGGGGTGGGGGGGGGGGGGAAAAGTACATTTGCCTGAAACTCTGAAGGAGGGGTGGAGGGGGGAAAGTACAGTCCCCTGCACTCTAAAGGGGGGGTTTGGGGGGGGGAAGTAAGTGCTGCATCTGAAGGAGGGGTTTGGAGGGGGGAAGTCCGTGTCTCCCTTGAAGGGGGGGGTGGGGGGGGGGAAGTACAGTCCCTGCACTGAAGGAGGGGGGGGGGGGAAAGTACAGTGCCTGCACTTAAAGGGAGGGGTGGGGGTGGGAAGAAACAGTCCCTGCACTTAAAGGGGGGTGGAGGTGGGAAGTACAGTGCCTGCACTCTAAAAGGGGGGGGTTTTGGGTGGGAATTTAACATTGCCTGCCACTTTGAAGGGGGGGTGGGGGGGGGAAGTCAGTGCCGCACTCTGAAGGGGGGGGTGGGGGTTGGAAGTACAGTGCCTGCACTCTGAAGGGGGGGTGGGGGTGGGGTACAGTGCCTACACCTAAAAGGGGGGGGGGGGGGGAAAGTACAGTCCCTCCCATCTAAAGGGGGGTGGGGGGGGGAAAAGTACGTCCCTGCACTCTGAAGGGGGGGTTTGGGGGGGGGAAAATTTACAGTGCCTGCACTCTAAAGGGGAGGGGGGGGGGGGGAAATTACAGTGCCTGCATTGAAGGAGGGGTGGGGGGGGGAAGAAACAGTGCCTGCACTTAAAGGGGGGGTTTGGGGGTTTGGGGAAGTACAGTCCCTTGCACTCTGAGGAGGGGTGGGGGGGGGAAAAATTACAGTGCCTGCATTTCTGAAGGGGGGTGATGGTGGGAAATCATTTCCCCTGCACTTTGAAGGAGGGGTGGGGGTGGGGAAATACGGGCCCTGCACTTTTGAAGGGGGGGAGGGGGGGGGGGAAAATTTCAGTCCCTTTTCCCCCCCAACCTTAAAGGGGGGTGGGGGGGGAAAATTTTACAGCGCCTGCACTCTGAAGGAGGGGTGGGGGGGGTGGGAAATACGTCCCTGCATTTTGAAGGAGGGGGGGGGTTTTGGGGAAATACAGTCCTGCACTCTGAAGGAGGGGGGGGGGGGGGGAAAATACAGTGCCTGAAATCTGAAGGAGGGGTGGGGGGGGGGAAAATACAGTCCCTGCACTCTAAAGGAGGGGTGGGGGTGGGAAATACAGTCCCGGGAAACTCGGAAGGGGGGGGGTGGGGGGGGGGGAAATTACGTGTTTCACTCGGGAAGGAGGGGGGGGTGGGAAATACATTTGCCTGCCTTGAAGGAGGGGGGGGGGGAAAATTTAACGTCCCTGCACTCTGAAGGAGGGGTGGGGGGGGGGAAATTTAACAGTCCCCTGCACTTGAAGGGGGGGTTTGGGGGGGGGGAAATACGTGCCTGCACTCTGAAGGAGGGGGGGGGGGGGAAATATAGTGCCTGCATTTCTGAAGGAGGGGTGGGGGGGGGGGAATTTACAGTGCCTGCACTCTAAAGGGAGGGGGGGGGGGGTGGGAAATACAGTCCCTTTGCATTGAAGGAGGGGTGGGGGGGGGAAAATAAAAGTGCCTGCACTTGAATGGGGGTGGGGGTGGGAATACAGTGCCTGCATTTGAAGAAGGGGTGGGGGTGGGGAATTTTTCCGGGGGTGCCTGCACTTGAAGGGGGGGGTGGGGGGGGGAAAATACAAGGGGCCTGCCTTTGAAGGAGGGGGGGGGGTGGGAAATACAGTCCCTTTGCACTCTAAAGGAGGGGTGAGGGGGGGAAATACAGTCCCTGCACTCTGAAGGAGGGGTGGGGGGGGGAAAATACAGTGCCTGCACTTAAAAGGAGGGGTGGGGGTGGGAAATACAGGGGCCTGCACTCTAAAGGGGGGGTTTGGGGGGGGGGAAAATTTTCCGTCCCTTTCATTTAAAGGGAGGGGTGAGGGGGGAAAAAAGGCCTGCACTTGAAGGGGGGGGTGGGGGGGGGAAAATTTACAGTGCCTGCACTCGAAGGGGGGGTTTGGGGGTGGGAAAATACAGTGCCTGCACTCTGAAGGAGGGGTGGGGGGGGGGAAAATACGTCCCTGCTTGAAAAAGGGGGGTGGAGATATATTGGGGGTTTTTTAAAGTGGTGTACACGCCCCTCGGGAAAAAAGTAATGGAATAAAGGATGATGAGGGGAAGTATTTCTTCTTTTCGGGTCACCATTTGGGGGAAAAAAAAGGGCCCCGATGTTTTAAAAAAATTTGGGTTTATTTTTAATATTGCTGAATTTTTTTTAATTATTTTTAAAGTTGACTTTTCTTAAACCCTTTCCCTAAAAAAAATTAAAATTTGATTTTTTCCTTTAAAAAATAAATTATTTTTTTTGTCCCCCAAAGGGTTTTGGTATTATTCTTTTATTAAATTTGGATAATCTTTTAAAAACCTGTCTAGAATGCGCCAGTGGGCCCTGCTTTGGGAATGTACTAGGCCTAGCATGAGCTAGTTCTAACCCCTAGAATGGATTGAAATTTGGTATCCCTGTTTTTGGCTTATCATGGGTCATTTAGGCTAGGGGTAAACCCAAGTGTGCCGGAAAGGCCCCTTTGCATAAATTTCACTAGGCCTCGTTTGAGGGGAATGGGCCTTTGGATGGGCCAGCAGCCCCCCCCTTCCCAACATTTTTTTCTTTTTTTTCAGCCTTTAGACTGCTCTAAGGTTATTTTTTCAATAAAAAAAATCATCTAAAAACATCGAAAAAAAATCAGGGGGAATGGGGGATGATAACTCGACTTTTTTTTTTAAAGGTTTTCTTCTCTAAAAAAATCTTTCCCTTTATTTTCCCCAAAGGCGCCCTTCAGAGTTTATCGGGGAAATAGTCTCCAGGTATCCTTAAAGAGGAAATTTTAAAAGTTTTCAAAAACCCCTTTTTTTCAAAAAAGCGAATCCTTTACATTCTATCCCAAATTCAAAGAGGCCCCGCCATCCATCACCCGGGCCTATTCAAGCCCTCACCCTCATTAGAAAAAATTCTTTTTAAAAAAACCCCGGGCAAAATAAGGGGGTTAAAAAAAAAGTCTTGCTCAACAAAGTGAAGCGTCCTCCCCCTCATTAATCCCAATTTTCACAAAGAATAATTCTCCCTCCCCACAGCCCCCCCGGGGAACACCTCAAAAAACAAACGCCCGAATTCCGGGCCCAGGGAGCTGGAAACATTCACCCCACAGGGGTGTTCTTGCGGGGGTTTAAGATCCATTTTGGTTGTTGGGGTTCAGGGGAAAGTTAAATCGTGGTTGTTGGGGGTTTTTTGGGTAAGAAAAAGTCTTGGTTGTTGGTATTGGGGGAAAAAATTCAAGTCTTGATTGTTGGGGGTTTCAGGGGTAAAGATCCAGTTTGATTGTTGGGGGGTTTTAAAAGGTCAGACCCAAACCTTGGGGTTGTTGGAGGTTCAGGGGTAAGATTCGGGTCTTGGTTTTTGGGAGATTCAAAAAGTAAGATCCCCCTTTGGGTTGCTGGAGGTTGGGAAAGAAAAGTTTTCAGTTTTGGGAAAGTAAAATCCCCCTTTGCCCCCCGGGGAAAATGAAGAAAAAAAAAACACCCATGCTTTTGGGAAAATCCAAGGGGATAAAAAACTTTATCTTGAATCGGGAAATTTTTAAGAACTGACCGCTTAATTAAGTTAAATTTTAAACAATCACCTGGGGCCCCTAAAAATCACTTGACCCCCCCAAGACTTTCCACCTGAAAACCCTCAAAACCTCCCTGGTACCCTGGCAAAAGGGCACGCCTATGCAGTTTGATTTCAGTGATGTGGTTTCTACAGGCTGAGAGAGACTGAGGTCCGCAGCCTCTTTTGGTCTTTTTAGGTGGGGGGATACCCTTCGGGAGGTCCCGCAGGTACACATGAGGTTAAAGGGTTTGGCAAGGGGCTACCTGGGCCCCCCCCAAAACCCAGGACGCCCACACCCACCCCCATGACCCATCCACAGGCCCCGTCGGCACGCGGTACGGGCGCGGGGGTCCCAAACCCCATTGGGGGGAAAATAATTTTGGGGATTAGCGACTGTATTTGAAAAAGGGAAAAAGACACAGACGATCCCCCACACCACACACCCCAACACACACACACAACACACACACCCCAACACACACACCACACCACGCGCGCGGGGCGGACGTGACGACCCCGCAAAAATTCAAAAAAATAAAAATTACTCCCCAAATTTAAAAAATTTAAGCATTTAGGATGGTCGGGAAAAAATGTTGGTTTAATCAGTAGCAGCACGAACAACAACAATAGCAGCAGCATCACCAACAGCAAGAGGAAAATAACAAGAGGTGCAGCAGCAGCAACAAGAACAGCAATAACAGATGCATCAGCAGCAAAGCATCAATAACACCAGATGTAGGAGCATCAACAACAACATCAGCACCACCAGTAACAACAGATGCAGCTTTCACCAACAACAGCATCAACAACAGTAACAATAGGTACAGCAGAAACCAAACAACAACAACAGAAAGGCAATAGAAAGAGATGCAGCAGCATACCAACGACACCATTTAAGAACAGTGCAGCAGCACCAACAACAGCAACCCCAGTAAAAACAATGCAGCACCCCAGTAACAGCAGCAACACCAGTAACAGAGATGCAGCAGCACCAACAAACATCAACCCCAGTAACAACAGATGCAGCAACCCCAAATTTTAACAGCAGCAACACCAATAACAAAGAGATGCAGCAGCACTTCCAAGAACAGCAGTAGCACTAGTAACAACAGATGCAGCACCACCAACAACACCAGTAACAACAGATGCAGCAACACCAGTAACAACAGATGCAGCACCACCAGCAACACCAGTAACAACAGATGCAGCACCACCAGCAACATGAGTAACAACAGACTCAGCATCAGTAACATCAACACCAGTAACAACAGACACAACAGCAGCACCGCAAACAACAGCAGCAGCATCACCAAAAATAGCAACAACACCATTAATAACAGATGCCGCAGCAACAACACCTGTAACAACAAATGCAGCAGCAACAACAACAGCAGCAGCACCAGTGACAACAAATGCAGCGGCACAACAATAATTCCAGTAACAACAGATGCGGGCAGCAGCAGCAGCAGCGCAGCAGCAACAACGCAGCAGCAGCAGCCCCAAATTTAAAACAGCAGCAACACCAGTAACAACAGATACAGCAGCAGCATCACCAGTAACAACTGAAGCAGCTGCAACACCAGTAACAACTGAAGCAGCTGCAACACCAGTAACAACTGAAGCAGCTGCAACACCAGTAACAACTGAAGCAGCAGCAACAACAGCAGCAGCAGCAGCAGCAGCAGCACCAATAACAACAGCAGCAACACCAGTAACAACAGATACAGCAGCAGCATCACCAGTAACAACTGAAGCAGCAGCAACACCAGTAACAACTGAAGCAGCAGCATCACCAGTAAAAACAGAAGCAGCAGCTCACCAGTAAAACTGAAGCAGCAGCATCACCAGTAACAACTGAAGCAGAAAGCATCACCAGTAACAACTGAAGCAGCTGCAACACCAGTAACAACTGAAGCAGCAGCATCACCAGTAACAACTGAAGCAGCAGCATCACCAGTAACAACTGAAGCAGCAGCATCACCAGTAAAAACTGAGCAGCAGCATCACCAGAAAACAAACTGAAGCAGCAGATCACCAGTAACAACTGAAGCAGCTGCAACACCAGTAACAACTGAAGCAGCTGCAACCCCAGAAAACAACTGAAGCAGCTGCAACACCAGTAACAACTAAAGGGCAGTTTGCAACACCAGTAACAACTGAAGCACGGGCCATCACCAGTAACAACTGAAGCAGCAGCATCCCCAGTAACAACTGAAGCGCAGCATCACCAGTAAAAACTAAAGGGCAGCTGCAACACCAGTAACAACTGAAGCAGCAGCATAAACCAGTAACAACGAGCAGCGCCATACCAGTAACAACTGAAGCAGCAGCATCACAGTAACAAACTGAAGCAGCTGCAACACCGTAACAACTGAAGCAGCAGCATCACCAGTAACAACTGAAGCAGCAGCAACACCAGTAACAACTGAAGCAGCAGCATCACCAGTAACAACTGAAGCAGCAGCATCACCAGAAAACAACTGAAGCAGCAGCATCACCAGTAACAACTGAAGCAGCTGCAACCCCAGTAACAACTGAAGCAGCAGATCACAGAAACAATGAAGCAGCAGCATCACCAGTAACAACTGAAGCAGCAGCATCACCAGTAACAACTGAAGCAGCAGCATCACCAGTAACAACTGAAGCAGCAGCATCACCAGTAACAACTGAAGCAGCAGCATCACCAGTAACAACTGAAGCAGCAGCAGCAGCAGCAGCAGCAGCACCACCAATAACAACAGCAGCAACACCAGTAACAACAGATACAGCAGCAGCATCACCAGTAACAACTGAAGCAGCTGCAACACCAGTAACAACTGAAGCAGCAGCAACAACAGCAGCAGCAGCAGCAGCAGCCCCAATAACCCAAAAAAACAGCAGCAAACACCAGTAACAACAGATACAGCAGCAGCATCACCAGTAACAACTGAAGCAGCAGCAACACCAGTAACAACTGAAGCAGCAGCATCACCAGTAACAACTGAAGCAGCAGCATCACCAGTAACAACTGAAGCAGCAGCATCACCAGTAACAACTGAAGCAACAGCATCACCAGTAACAACTGAAGCAGCTGCAACACCAGTAACAACTGAAGCAGCAGCAACACCAGTAACAACTGAAGCAACTGCAACATCAGTAACAACTGAAACAGCGGCAACACCAGCAACAACTGAAGCAACTGCAACACCAGCAACAACTCAAGCAGCAGCAACACCAGTAACAACTGAAGCAGCAGCAGCAACAACAGCGGCACCAACAACAACAGCAGCACCAACAACAACAGCAGCAGCACCAATAACAACACCAGTAACAACAGATACAGCAGCAGCAACATATGCAACACCAGTAACAACAGATACAGCAGCAACAACAACAGGGGCACCAACAACAACAGCAGAAACCAATAAAAACACCAGTAAAAACAGTACAGCAGCAACAACAACAGCGGCACCAACAACAACAGCAGCACCAATAACAACACCAGTAACAACAGATACAGCAGCAACAAAAAACAGCGGCACCAACAACAACAGCAGCACCAATAACAACACCAGTAACAACAGATACAGCAGCAACAACAACAGCGGCACCAACAACAACAGCAGCACCAATAACAACACCAGTAACAACAGATACAGCAGCAACAAAAACAGCGGCACCAACAAACAGCAGCACCAATAACAACACCAGTAACAACAGATACAGCAGCAGCAACAACATATGCAACACCAGTAACAACAGATACAGCAGCAAAACACAGCCGCACCAACAACAACACCCAGCACCAATAACAACACCAGTAAAACAGATACAGCAGAAACAAAAACAGCGGCACCAACAAACAACAGCACATCAATAACAACACCAGTAACAACGAAAACAGCAGCAACAACAACAGCGGCACCAACAACAACAGCAGCACCAATAACAACACCAGTAACAACAGATACACCCAGCAACAACAACAGCGGCACCAACAACAACAGCAGCACAAATAACAACACCAGTAACAACAGATGCAGCAGCAGCACAACATATGCAACACCAGTAACAACAGATACAGCAGCAAAAAACAAGCGGCACCAACAACAACAGCAGCACCAATAACAACCACGTAACAACAGATACAGCAGCAACAAAAAACAGCGGCACCAACAACACAGCAGCCCCAATAAAACACCAGTAAAAAACAGATACAGCAGCAAAACAAACGCGGCCCCAAAACAAAAAACAGAGCCCCAATAACAACCCAGTAACAACAGAGCAGCGCAACAACAAAGCGGCACCAACAACAACGCAGCACCAATAAAAAACCAGTAAAAAACAGATCAGAGAAACAACAACGCGGCACCAACAAAAACAGCGCCCCCAATAAACCCCCAGTAAAAACGATG
>NW_026468171.1:0-12755 GCF_026875155.1 Cherax quadricarinatus | reverse complement strand
TTGGCAAGAGGCGTGGAGTTAAAAGATAAAGATTCACACACAAAGTGGGAGTTGTTCACAGCTGCTCTTTTGCTGATGACACTGTGCTCTTGGGAGATTCTGAAGAGAAGTTGCAGAGATTGGTGGATGAATTTGGATTTTATTTGTTGGGTGATGCAAAAGAAGAAAATTAAATGGTGAACAGGAAAGAGTAAGGTTATGAGGATAACAAAAAGATTAGGGTGATGAAGATTGAATATCAGAATTGGAGGGATGAGAGTATGGAGGAGGTTGACGTATTCAGATATTTGGGAGTGGACACGGGTTCAGCGGATGGTTGTCTATGAATGATGATGGTGGAATCATCGAATTGTTGAGGAAAAAGAGTGTGAGTGGGGCACTTAGGAGTCTGTGGTAGACAAAGAACTGTGTCCTTGGAGGCAAAAAAGAGGGGAATGTATGAGAGTATAGTTTTACCAACGCTCTTATATGGGTGTGATGCTCAGTGGGTGATGAATGTTGCAGCGTGGAGGAAGGCTGGGAGGCAGTGGAGATGTCATGTCTGAGGGCAATTGTGTGGTGTAATATACTGCAGGAGAATTCGTAGTTTGGAAGGTTTGGAGGAGGTGACGGGTTTACAAAAACTGTTTGTCCAGAGGGTGAGGAAGGGTTGTTGAGGGGGTTCGGAAATGTTATGAGAGATATGGAGCGAAACAGATTGACTTCAAAGAGTGTATCGTCTGTAGTGGAAGGACGGCGGGGTAAGGGGGTTGGCTAGGAAAGTTTTGGAGGGAAGGGGGGTAAAGGAGGTTTTGTCAGTGCGGTGGGGCTTGGACTTCCAGCAGGCATGCATTGAGCTGTGTTTGACAGGAGTGAAGGGAGACAAATGGTTTTTTAAAACTTGACGTGCTGTTTGGAGTGTGAGCAAAGTAACATAAATGAAGGGATCAGGGAAAACCGGCAGGCCGGACTTGAGTCCTGGAGATGGGAAAGTACAGTGCCTGCACTCTGAAGGAGGGGTGTTAATGTGGCAGCTTAAAAACTGTGGTGTAAAGCACCCTTTCTGGCAAGACAGTGATGGAGTGAATGATGGTTTGAAAGTTTTTCTTTTCGGGCCAACCTGCCTTGGTGGGGCAATCGGCCCAGTGTGTTCAATAAAAAAATATATAATTATATATATATATATATATATATATATATATATATATATATTATATATATATATATATATATATATATATATATACTATATATATATACTATATATATATATAGACTTGATTGATAGAATAGATAAAGGTCGTTATCATGACCTCACCTCACACTCTCTCCTGTCCTCCAGTGTCGTCAGGTTGATTTCCCTTAGCCTCTATTTGTAGGACATACCACTTAGCTCCGTGACTAGTCTTGCTGCAAACCTGTGCACTTTCTCTAATTTCTTGAAGTGCTTAACCATTTGTGGGTTCCAAACTGGTGCTGCATATTCCAATATTGGGCTCACATACACTGTGTACAGAGTCCTGAATGATTCCTTACTGAGATGTCGGAACACTATTCTTAGGTTAGCTAGTCACCCATCTGCTGCAGTAGTTATTTGGCTGATGTGCGCTTTAGATGTGTTTGGTATTATACTCACCCCAAGATCCTTTTCCTTTTGTGTGGGTTGTCAGTTTTGGCTCATACCTGTACTCTTTGTCTTACTTTGACTTTCCCTAATCTTCTTGACTTTGGCAAATGGGTTGAGTTTAAACTCCTGGAGGCTACTGCTGTGACCAGGCTTCCAGTCTCCCAGGTCCCTTTGTAGTTCTACCTGATCAGGGCATCTGACGTGAATTCTTCGCATTTATTTTCACTCGTGTGTATAAATACAGGGTCTTTCTGAATCTATCTTCTTGCTTCATATCATTCGCTTATTCAGATATAGCACCAGTCTAGGACTGACTTCTGTGGAACCCGGCTCGTCATAGATGCGGACTCTCGCACCTCGTTGTTGCCTTCCTGTCAGGTATTCTCTGATCCATTGCAGTGCCTTTCCTGTTAAACCTGCCCACTCCTCTAGTTTTTGCACAAATCTCCTGTGTAGAACTGCATCGGAAGCCTTCTTACAGTCCAAGAAAATGCAGTCCACTTACTCCTCTCTTTCTTGTCTTACTTCCTTCACCTTTTCATATATGTATATGTCTGTGTGTGCTGTGTGTGTTTGTGAATGCCTATTTACCTATTTGAAGGTGCAGGGGATTGATGTCAGTTCTAGTCCCGCCCTTCGCTGACGTCGCTACTAGGTCCATTCTGGTTCATGAGCCTTATTCGTACCTGTTTCTTGAACTATATATGGATGGTACCTACTAGAACACTTCAGTAACTCCAGACAAGACGGCCAGAGCTAGGAATTTAGAGACTCACCGATGCCAGATCAACAGTTTACCAGAGAAGCCAGGACACTGTAGATTGTGAAGTATTAGTTGTGTGTGTGTTGTGCAGAGGACTTTAAGAATAACGCCTCTTTGCTAAGTGGTCGTAGGCATTAAGGTCTCCTTCAAATTAAACATGATTTTCTATCAACCATTTGTTGACTTACGGTTCGACCTTTTTTATATTCCATTTGAAGGAATTAACATGTAGGGGGACCATTCAGAGCCAGGTAATTATGCCATGATTCGAAGCAGAGTAGCTAAATTACCTTTGCTGAAAAGTACATATTCAGCAAACCTGAGCATGAGATACAAGCGAGCACAAATTTAAATTGTGGGGGGGGGGGGGGAAGAGGTATCGTAAAGAAACTCTCTAATTAATTTCTTCACCAATATATTACTTTCATGAAAGTACATTGACTTTGAGAAGGCCCTTGATCTACTGGAACCAGAAATGATCTTCCCTACCTGGGAATCAAATACATTCATTTTACCTATTCTCTTAGGTTTCATGTCCACTTCATGAGTTTGCTTTCCCACTTACATATAGTTTTAGTAATTCAGAAATATTATGTGACTAATTAAATGGGATACAATATTAGATAGTAAAAGTTGCAGCTATTGCATTTTTTTAGAAATAATAAAAAATTAACCAAGCAGGTGTACGACACACAGTTTTGTTCCTATAACTACACATAGGTAATTAAACACTTTCTTGGTTTTAGACAAGAATAAATTTTTTGTTTTCTAATTATCCAATATCAATGAAGTTTTTACTGTGATTTAAACAGCATTTGAAACCTACACACCCTGTTTGTAGTGACTTTTGTCTCAAAAAAATTAAAAAAAAATAATAATGCCCTATTGTATAGGGTATAAAACTCTACTTAGGTTGCAAAATTGGTTAGATATACAATGTTCTAGTTGACATCAGATAAAAGATAAAGGGCTAGATAATTCTGTGACTATCTGCTTTTGAGGGAAATGTCCAAAATCAAATTAATTTTTGCATAAATAAAAAAATAGTGAAATTTGCCTTTTTTGAGGATTTTTTTTGGGGAAACATTCCCCCCCCCCCCCAAGAAAAAAACGGTTAGGAATATGATAATCCCGTTACCCATTGAAGTTAGCCCCCCCCCCCCCCCCCCCCCCCCCCCCCCCCCCCCCCCCCCCCCCCCCACCCCCCCCCCCCCCCCATCATCCTCAAATAAAGTGTGGCTAAATGAGGACAATCCGGTCAACTTGTTCTCGCCAAAAACGAGTATCGAAGGTCACTATCTTATTCAGTAGAAACAAAGAAAATTCCATTTTCTGTAAACTCTTCGTTCACGCGCGCCCAGAACTTCACTACTCCATACACTTTCAATCTCGTGATGGCAGCTCCACAGGCGAGTGAGCAGCTTCTCACTCTGAGCCATTAATACTGCGAGTCTGCGCCAAGATGCCATGCTGTGTATTTCGAAAGAAACAATCGTACAAATAGTGAATTTTGGAGTAAAATAAAAAAAAGAAATACAAAATTGTACTCGTTGGAAATGCAGGATGGGACGTGATATAATACCCCCCCCCCCCCCCCCCCCCCCCCCCCCCCCCCCCCTAATCTACACTTGGAAAATCTTGGAAGGCTGCCCCTGGCTGCCTTCAAGAGAGAGCTGGACAGATACCTAAAGTCAGTGCCGGATCAGCCGGGCTGTGGCTCGTACGTTGGACTGCATGCGGCCAGCAGTAACAGCCTAGTTGATCAGGCCCTGATCCATTCGGGAGGCATGGTCTTGGACGGGCCGCGGGGCGTTGATCCCCGGTATAACCCCTCCAGGTAAACCTCCAGGTATGTACTCTTGATGAGAGCAAGAACAGAAGAATTACATTTTGGGAAAAAGATACGTAGAAATATGATAGAAGTATGCCAATTACATCAATATGTTGCCAGAATTATGCACTATTTTTCTGTAAGAAAACGTTTTATTTACAATTATTGTTCCAGATATTTTTTCTTCGGATTACTTTTCTTCCCTCCCTTCACCTTGAGCTTTTTAGAAGAAAATTGGTAATTTACGCATACAAGACTGTCTAAAAATAAAATCTACTAAACAAAAAACGATTGAAGTACTCAAAACAAAAATAGGCAAATTTGTAAATAACTTATGAGTCAGCATTTTCCTGCTGTTACCAGCTGGCTGTCTCGGCCATACTGGCAAATATAACATGTTGTACAAGAATGGTATACAATACCCACAAGATGAAATTAAGACACATGTGCAACATCTGGGTATCTTTATTGTAGACGTTTCGCCATCCAGTGGCTTTATGATTACCTCCTCTTCTGTATATAGTTCTACTGTCTTCACATTATGTCCGACAATTTGTATTGATGAAGCCACTGGATGGCAAAACGTCTACAAAAAAGATACCCAGATGTTGCAAATGTGTTTTAATTTCAAAATGCAACATGTCTCATTAGTCACCATAGTTGGTCGTAGAAGAAGAAAAAGCAGAGGAGAGCGTCTCCAGAAAGAAAACTTGCAAGATTAATGTAGAGAGCTAATTTTAGAGACATTCTTCCCCATTACTGGGAACGTGATGAGAAAAAGTGGAGAGCCCTCCCCCACAACCTCACGAGATCAACGTCTCGTTACGATGAAGAGTGAAGCCGATGCTTGAATCTTGAAGCCTAAAACTTGCAGTCTGGTAAAGTACATCTAAAGCCTAGATCTCATGTGCTGATGGCTAGAACCTAGAACATGACGATCAATGTAACGTTTTGAGAATAGCTTGACTCCAGTTTATATCCTCGAGTCTAAAGTCTGAAGAATAAATACTGAAACTTGGACCTTGATGAACAAGGAATAGAAACTGCTGACTGGAGCAAAACATACAGCTCAATTAATGGAACTTGAACCTGGAGCAAAACATTTCGTCACCGTACATTCATTTTGAAAATTAAGTAATGAAGTCTGAAATTTGAAGCATAAATCCAGTTAACCCGAAGTCACAAAACATTATGCTTAACCAAAAACCTTTAGAATTAAAGCTTAAAGCATGAATATTATGTTCTTAAGAATTCTTAATCCAAATACATATTTATATATGTCGTGCCGAATAAGTTAAACTTGCGAATTTGCCTTGAATAGTAATGCTCTTTTTCCTGAATTGGGTGAGCGAAAATTTGTGTATGCAATAATTTCACAAAAATAATTCTGAACTGACGTAAATATTATTTCATTTGTGTTTGCTTTTATTTATTAAAATTTATTGTAAACTTATCTAAAATATTTTTGGATAAGGCTTAATTAAATTGCGATTGTTATAATTAGGTTAAGTAAGTTTTTTAAGGTTCTTTTGTTACAAAATTATTTTTTTTACGCTTAATATGAAATGAAAACAATGTTTATTTTTAAACAATAGGTGAAAATCTTAGAAAAGGACTTTATTTTAAATGTGTTCTTGTAATTGACCAGTTTGAACTATTCGGCACGAAATATATATATATATAATTATAATATATATATATATATATATATATATTTTATATATATATTTTTTATATATATATATATATATTTTATATATATGATAACCCTATACTGCAACGAATATGATAGTATCCTGAGGCAGATTTTTAGAAAGTACTTAACCTTACTCTAGAAGACGGGCAGTGGACCAAGCTTACACTTCCAGTCAGACTAGGAGGCATTGGTGTCGCAAGTCATCACGATTGCGCTACCTGCCTTTTCTGTCCTCATGTATTGCATCCAGAAGGGCTGAAAGAAAGCGATTATCTGAATATTAGGGACAAAAATTGGAGGTCCAGGACCCAAAAAGTTATTGGACGGAGCCAATGATATGGAGATTAATCTAACGGGCTCTGAAACCAGACCTGCTCCCCCAATAAAACTTACAAAAACAATCGCATGGGATGGTCCAATAGTGGAAATATAGCTCAAAATGATTAAGAAGTGTGTCAGGGAAGGATAGACCCGCCTCCTGGCAGTCGAGAGCACCTCATGCAGAGGGACTTTTTGTTGGCTGTTCCCAACTCACAGCCTTGGCACACGCCTCGACACAGACGATCCGCATCTCGGTGTTGCCCTTTCAACATGCCGCCCTATTCTCGCCGAAACACAGGTGTATTTGTGGCAGTGAACGCAGGCAGCCGATTCGGGTACATGGTCTTGATGTGCAGTAAAATCCGAGGGAAAGATTGCAAGACTTGAGGCGGTTAACAACATTGTCAAGAGGGAGGCCTCACAACAGCGGTTGCCCAGCAGTATAAGGGAGCCACCCCAGCTAAGCTAGATCTGATGCGCAGCCAGATGCATCAGTTGGTATCACCCTTCAAGCCTGGACAGATGGGAAGCAGGTGGTGCTGGGTCCTATACATGTGATCAATTGTCTGATACTATCTCCAAGTACACCAGGGGAAGGAGGGGCAGCTTGCCAGCTTCAGGGAGTCCCAAAAGTCTTAGAAAATATGGAGAACGTGCCCTAATTATATGTTTGTTCCTTAGTGGGGTTGCCAGAAAACATTTGAAGTTCCAACGATGAGAAATTTCAATTACTCAGATAATTGGTAAACACGAGGAGGAAAATTTAAATCTTCATCAGTGTCCAAAACAAATTATGGCCTCAAAATAGAGCGAAACACCAAACGTCAATAGACCTGGGATGTGATCATCGTCGGAGGATTCTCACCTTCATGGGACCATAAAAAATGTTCCAATCGCATCTGCAAGAAAAATGACAGGATGGATAATGAGAACCTTCAAAAAACTAGGGAGAACCAAGCCCTTGAGACACTTTCAGGGGGTTATTTTTAACTTGTGTCTATCTTCCTGCGTTTATTGCTGACACACTAACAGCACCTTTCAAGGCAGGTAAAATTGTTGCCCTAGAAAATGTAAGAGAACCTTCACGGCGCGCATAATGGAGATAAAACACCTCAATTACTGGGAGGCTTGGGTTCCTAAAATGTTTTCCCCTGGAACGAGGCGGGGGGAAGGGATACTGTTATATACCCTGGAAAATCCTAGAGGGACTAGTACTGAATTGCACACGAAATCATCATACGAAAGCAAAGCTTGGGGAAACGATGCAAATCCCCCCAATGAAAAAACGGGGGCACTAGCACGTTTAAAGGGCCTTTCAATAAGTGTAGGGGCCCCAAACTTTCAAATGCCTCCCCGCTACATAAGGGGTTACAAAGACCCCGGCAGTTTCAAGCTGGCACTGGACAAGCCCTAAAACGGTTCCCACCCCCCGGGTTGGCTCGTAGTTGGTTTTTTGGGGCGCACAGCAACAGCCTTTTTTTTTGGTTATAAATGGGACCCCCCGGGGGCCCCCTTCCCCCAAAAATTTTTTTTTTTTTTTTGGTTGGCCCTTGGTTTTTTTTTGTTTTTTAAATTTTAAAAATGGGAAAAAAAATTCAGGGTAATTTAGGGACCCCAGGGCAGCTTGTTTTCTTTCCAGCGGTTCAGTTGCGGTGTTAAAGGGGGGTAATGCCTGCTGTATTTTGGGACAGCACCAGCTCTGAGGAGCTGGATGAGTTTTTTCCCCCTATAATCGGTGATATACACACGTAAAAAAATGTCCCGTATAGCCCCCTTTTATAAAACAAGTATTTCTTAATCTTTTGTACAATATTATGTAATAAAATTTTCCTTTTGGTAAAAAAAAAAAATATGAAAAGAGGGTTGGTAGGGAAAGGGGAATATTCAAAGGCTTCAGGAAAAAACCCAAATTTACCCTTGAACCCTTTTTTTATCCCTTTTCCGAGGCTATGGGCCCACTTTTTAAACCCAGAGGTGGCCCTATCCTATATTTTTTTTATATATATATATTTTATTATTTATATTTTTATAATTATATATATATATAAAATTATATTTATATATATATATTTTATTTTAAAAATATATTATATATATAATATTATTATATATATTATATATTTTTTTATATATATATATATATATATATATATAAAATATATATATTTTATATATTTATATATTTAAAATTTTATATAAAAATTTATATATTTATATTATATATATATAATTTATATATATATATTTATATTATAATTATTTATATATATATATTATATTTATATATTTATATATTTATATTATATATAATATTTTTTATATATATAAAATTTTATAAAATATATTATTTTATTATATATATATTATATATATATTATACATATATATATTTATAATTATTTTTTAATATATACATTATTATTATTATATATATATATATTATTAAATATATATATTATAAATATATCTTTTTATATTTTAAAAATTATTTATATAATATTTATAATTATATACATATATAATATATATATTAATTATATATATTACAATATTTTATATATATTTCTATACTTTGTTCAGGCCCCCTCCCACATTTACCTCTACTTGGTTTAAAGGTTCCTAAAAGGGTTTCCCTTTATTTATTATATTTTTATATATATATATATTTTATATTATATATTTTAATATAAAAATTTTATATTAATATTTATATTTATATATATATATATATATTTATTTTTATTATATATATATATTTTTATATATATAAATATATATATAATATATATATATATATTTATATATATATATTTTAATATATATATATATATATATTTTTATATTTTATTTATATAAAATATATTTATATATATATATTTTTATATATATATTTTTATAAAATATATATTATTTATATAATTAATATAGGAACCTTTGGGAAACCCTTTAAAACCCAAGTGAAGAGGGGAAAACTGTGGTAGGGGACCTGGAATGTAGTAGGAAAAAACTTTTTAGAGAGGGTGAGGTAGGTAAGTTTGGGGTGCCAGGTGTAAATGATAACGGGAGCCCTTTGATTGAACTTTGTAGATAAAGGGGTTTAGTTATAGGTAATACATATTTTAAGAAAAAGAGGATAAATAAGTATACAAGATATGATGTAGGGCGAAATGACAGTAGTTTGTTGGATTATGTATTGGTAGATAAAAGACTGTTGAGTAGACTTCAGGATGTACATGTTTATATAGGGGCCACAGATATATCAGATAACTTTCTAGTTGTAGCTACACTGAAAGTAAAAGGTAGATGGGATACAAGGAGAATAGAAGCATTAGGGAAGAGAGAGGTGAAGGTTTATAAACTAAAAGAGGAGGCAGTTAGGGTAAGATATAAACAGCTACTGGAGAGTAGATGGGCTAATGAGAGCATAGGCAATGGGGTCGAAGATGTATGGGGTAGGTTTAAAAATGTAGTGTTAGAGTGTTCAGCAGAAGTTTGTGGTTACAGGAAAGTGGGTGCGGGAGGGAAGAGGAACGATTGGTGGAATGATGATGTAAAGAGAGATGTAAGGGAGAAAAAGTTAGCATATGAGAAGTTTTTACAAAAGTAGAAGTGATGCAAGGAGGGAAGAGTATATGGAGAAAAAGAGAGATGTTAAGAGAGTGGTAAAGCAATGTAAAAAGAGAGCAAATGAGAGAGTATGTGAGATGTTATCAACAAATTTTGTTGAAAATAAGAAAAAGTTTTGAGAGTGAGATTAACAAGTTAGAAAGCCTAGAGAACAAATGGATTTGTCGGTTAAAAAATAGGAGAGAGGAGTTATTAAATGGAGAGTTAGAGGTATTGGGAAGATAAAGGGAATATTTTGAGGAATTGTTAAATGTTGATGAAGATAGTGAAGCTGTGATTTCGTGTATAGGGCAAGGAGGAATAACATCTTGCAGGAGTGAGGAAGAGCCAGTTGTGAGTGTGGGGGAAGTTCGTGAGGCAGTAAGTAAAATGAAAGGGGGTAAGGCAGCCGGGATTGATGGGATAAAGATAGAAATGTTAAAAGCAGGTGGGGATATAATTTTGGAGTGGTTGGTGCTATTATTTAATAAATGTATTGAAGAGGGAGCATGCATAGTTCCTTTGTATATAGGCAAAGGGGACAAAAGAGAGTGCAAAAATTATAGGGGGATAAGTCTGTTGAGAATACCTGGTAAAGTGTATGGTAGAGTTATTATTGAAATAATTAAGAGTAAGACGGAGAATAGGATAACAGATGAACAAGGAGGCTTTAGGAGAGGTAGGGGGTGTGTGGACCAGGTGTTTACAGTGAAACATATAAGTGAATAGTATTTAGATAAGGCTAAAGAGGTTTTTGTGGCATTTATAGATTTGGAAAAGTCGAATGACAGGGTGGATAGGGGGGCAATGTGGCAGATGTTGCAGGTGTATGGTATAGGAAGTAGGTTACTGAAAGCAGTGAAGAGTTTTTACGAGGATAGTGAGGCTCAAGTTAGAGAATGTAGGAAAGAGGGAGATTATTTCCCAGTAAAAGTAGGCCTTAGACAAGGGCGTGTGATGTCACCGTGGTTGTTTAATATATTTATAGATGGGGTTGAAAGAGAAGTAAATGCGAGGGTCTTGGCAAGAGGCGTGGAGTTTGGGAGATTCTGAAGAGAAGTTGCAGAGGTTGGTGGATGAATTTGGTAGGGTAAATAAAAGTAGAAAATTAAAAGTGAATACAGGAAAGAGTAAGGTTATGAGGATAACAAAAAGATTAGGTGATGAAAGATTGGATATCAGATTGGAGGGAGAGAGTATGGAGGAGATGAATGTATTCAGATATTTGGGAGTGGACGTGTCAGCGGATGGGTCTAAGAAAGATGAGGTGAATCAGAATTGATGAGGGGAAAAAGGTGAGTGGTGCACTTAGGAGTCTGTGGATACAAAGAACTTTGCCCTTGGAGGCAAAGAGGGGAATGTATGAGAGTATAGTTTTACCAACGCTCTTATATGGGTGTGAAGCATGGGTGATGAATGTTGCAGCGAGGAGAAGGCTGGAGGTAGTGGAGATGTCATGTCTGAGGGCAATGTGTGGTGTGAATATAATGCAGAGAATTTGTAGTTTGGAAGTTAGGAGGAGGTGCGGGATTGCCAAAACTGTTTCCAGAGGGCTGAGGAAAGGTTGTTGAGGTGGTTCGGACATGTAGAGAGAAATGGAGCAACAGAATGACTTCAAGAGTGTATCAGTCTGTAGTGGAAGGAAGGTGGGGTAGGGGTCGGCCTAGGAAAGGTTGGAGGAAGGGGGTAAAGGAGGTTTTGAGTGCGAGGGGCTTGGACTTCCAGCAGGCATGCGTGAGCGTGTTTGATAGGAGTGAATGGAGACAAATGGTTTTTAATACTTGACGTGCTGTTGGAGTGTGAGCAAAGTAACATTTATGAAGGGATTTAGGGAAACCGGGCAGGCCGGACTTAAGTCCTGGAGATGGGAAGTTCAGTGCCTGCACTCTGAAGGAGGGGTGTTAATGTTGCAGTTTAAAAACTGTAGTGTAAAGCACCCTTCTGGCAAGACAGTGATGGAGTGAATGATGGCGAAAGTTTTTCTTTTTCGGGCCACCCTGCCTTGGTGGGAATCGGCCAGTGTGCTAATAAAATATTATATATATATATATATATATATATATATATAATATATATATATATATATATATGTATGAGAGAATTTATATATATATATATATAATATATATATATATATATATATATATATATATATATATATTATGTATGAGAGAATATATATATATATATATATAATATATATATATATTATATATATATATATATATATATGTCGTGCCGAATAGGCAGAACTTGCGATCTTGGCTTAAATAGCAACGCTGATCTTGCCATATAGGTCAAGCAAAAATTTGAGTATGCAATAATTTCGCCAAAATCATTCTGAACCTTACGAAAAAAATATATTTCACTGTGTTTGTTTAGTATTAAATTATTGTAAACAAATTTAAAATATTTTTAGTTGGGATAGGCTAAAATAAATTGTTCTTGTTATAATAAGGTTAGGTAAGTTTTCTAAGATTCTTTTGGTGCAAAATTAAATTTTTTTTACATTAACATTAATGAATAAAATATATCTTTAAACGTATAAGAGAAAATTTTAGAAAGGACTTAATTTTAAATGAGTTCTTGCTAATTGACCAGTTTTACATATTCGGCACGACATATATATATATATAATATATATATATATTTTATATATATATATATATATATATATATAATATATATATATATATATATGTCGTGCCGAATATGTATATATATATATATATATATATATATATATGCAAGGAATTCGCGAGAGCATGCGAAATATACACAAACACTGATCTCTGGCTGAAGGAGACTCGAACCTACGAACCTTAGGACAAGGTACGCAGTGCTTTACCAATCTACCCACACTGGACCAATACCTTGGCGTGTAGCATGATCATGCAGGGATGAATGAAAAGCTTAAGCCTTTTCCCCGAAA
>NW_026468170.1:2500-12378 GCF_026875155.1 Cherax quadricarinatus | reverse complement strand
CGGTCCCCGGTAATTATCCTGTCTATAAACATGCTTTTCCCTTCGTTATTTATATTTCATTTTTTTTCCTATGTTCTACTTTTTTTAAAATTTCCCTATTTGGTGAGATTGTATACGCACCTGCCGATCTTACCTTGTGTCATATTCTCCCTGATATACTACTGTCATGTTCATTTCAGTTAACCTCGGTTTCGTATTCTCATTCAAATTATGATTCATTATCTCCTCTCTTTAATCAGTCATCTTAGGCATCTCTCTCACCCCAAAGGACCCCAGTGGAAATAAGTCTGACTTTTTTGGGTTATCCTAGGTTCTCTACACATTTGCTGCTATGTATAATAATCTATGTAACTATTCGTGTATACGTGAATAAACTTACTTACCATGTGTCCTATTCATTCTAATTCTGTTGTCTTTTATGAGCTGATGTTTCAATCATAAGACCCTTTTCACACCGTTCTTAAACTGGCCACTTTTTGTCTGTGTGTTCCTCTTATATATCACTAAGCATTTTTACCAAGCACCCAGGTATACCTTCCAGAAGTATTTGCGGTGATGAAAGCTAAGTGAGCGTTGATTTTTCTGTTTGAAGGGGATTTAGGGTGGTTTGTGTGTGTGTGTGTGTGTGTGTGTGTTGTGTGTGTGTGTGTACTCACCTAATTGTACTCACCTAATTGTGGTTGCAGGGGTCGAGACTCAACTCCTGGCCCCGCCTCTTCACTGATCGCTACTGGATCCTCTCTCTCTCTGCTTCCTGAGCTTTGTCATACCTCTTCTTAAAACTATGTATGGTTCCTGCCTCCACTACTTCACTTGCTAGGCTATTCCACTTGCTGACAACTCTGTGACTGAAGAAATACTTCCTAACGTCCCTGTGACTCGTGTATGTGTGTATGTGTGTGTGTGTGTGTGTGTGTGTGTGTTGTGTGGTGTGTGTGTGTGTGTGGTGTGTGTGCGCGCGCGCGCCTATCCCCCCAGAGCTGCATGTGTCGGGGCTGTGATGTGGACTTCGAGCTCTTTGTGTCTCAGACCTGTATGCATGTTTCAGACCGGTGGCAGGCAGCAAGTCAGAGCGTCGTGGGAAGCAGGCAGCGAGGCACATCAACGCCGAGGTGGTGTTACTCTGTGACATGATTTACCAAGAGGGCCAGCAGAACGAAGACGGCACCGCTGCCATCTGCTTCGGCGACCTCTTCCAAGTATGTCATCCACAAGCTTACTTACTGGCGTAGACAGGTCATTAATCAATCTTTCAGCTGGATGAAAATGTAAATATAACACATGCGCAACACCTGAGTATTTCGGAATCAGGCAGACATGTTTCTGCAATAAATGTATCTAAGTGTTGCACATGTGTATTTTTCATCAACGTTGCGGTATTGTATGCTGTTAATATGATGGTTGAAACTGTGTTGGTTTTATTGTTTCCTGGAACAGCTGGGTGGCCGTTATGTGTTTGGTGGCTTCGCCATGAGAATAATTTAATAATACTGTAATTACTGCCTTTTTTCTATCTCTACGATACATCAAAGTATCTTGCATGCTGTGACCATGTCTCTGCAGTCTTAGTGTCTCTAGTGTTGCGAGTTACTTTTTAAGTCTGTCCTCACAGATGAAGTGCTTTGTCTGGTTGTAAATATTGACATCATCTCGAGCTCTCTTAGGCATCACTGAAGTCAGATCCACAATGATAGTACACAGTCCACTACTAGCTTCACATTGAGGGGCACACGAGTTCCCCCATCTTCTAATAACTTGTTCATTTTTCCACTATAATCTACCTTGTCCATAATTACTATCGCATTTACTTTGTCTGTTTCGTAAGGTGAAGTCCAGGATCTTTTCTTAATTCATGGTATAAATTAACAATCTTTGCGGACAATTGTTTTGCGGAGGTCTCAGACCTCTGCAACACAACTGTCCTCTAAACTATCATCGTGCTTTCGTGGTCACCTGTCAACATAATACAATGAAAATTAGCAAAGCAGATATTTGTCACTGTTAATATGTGACATAGAACCAACAGTAATATTTAGCCCTCGACCACTCGCCCCCCCCGTAATACCAAGCCTAATATACTGATATATCTAGAGGATTGTTCATTCTTCTCTCTCTCTCTCTCTCTCTCTCTCTCTCTCTCTCGAGTAATGCTAATCTGTGTATCTTTCATGTCAGATCTACACTCGCATCTCCAACAAGGTGGTAGGGATGCTGCTCAGAGCCAGGAAGTACGGCCTAGTCGATTTCGAAGGAGAAATACTGTTTCAGGTATGGAAACCCTTCAGAGAGGCTTCCTTCATGCCAGGGGAGGAAACCTCATTCAACTCCTTTTCCCCAGTAGCTTTAGAAACCCTAGATGTGTTGCGCTTCCTACTGAATAAAAGAATAAGAACATACGGAATTCTTCGTCTATCATTTGTTTCGTATAAAAAGATAAGTCACATACCTTGGCTGAAACAATTCACAACTAAGCCACAGTATCGTGGCTGTAGCAATACACGACTAACCCATAATTACCGTTAACATAAGAAGAACATAAGAAAGAAGGAACACTGCAACAGGCCTACTGACCCATACGGAGCAGGTCCATGTCCTCCCCCAGATTAACCCAATGACCACCCCCCCCGGGATTAGCCCAATGACCCACCTAGTCTGGTCACCTCCACTCAACGAGGAGCACGGCACCAGACCCAGCAGCACAGGCTAGTCAGGTCCAACTCACACCCACTCATGTATTTATCTAACCTATTTTTAAAGCTACACAACGTTTTAGCCTGAATAACTTTAGGACCGGTGCTGTTTGGTTCTAAAAGGGCATACTGAAGGAATAGACTCAGAAGGTGTCCCTGTTTGCGGTGATAAAAGTTGTGGAATTCAGTCGCACGATGGCAAGGCAGAATACAAAGGGGTCTGGACAGGCTGCAGCCCTGGTCCAGCAACTGGGGCCCCCGGAGTTTAACCCCCCCCAAGTGCAAAAACTGAAGTTGGGGAAAGGGGAAATAAGACGCAGACGGGTACGTCTAGGGGGTAGAGATACAAACCCCACTCAAAGGAAAAAGGTCTTGGGGGGTTAACACCCGGCCCCTCCGAGGCGCACATCAAACCAAAAAATGCTGCAGTATACGGGCGCCTAGCAATCTAAAAAACGCATTCCACATTTTAATAAAGGAATGTTTTTAGGACCCCCGTAACCTGTATACTTTAGGCCTATATTGGAGTATGCGCACCCCTTTTAACCAAAAACCTAGCCAGCAGTAAGGAAACAAGATAGCCCCGGGGAAGGAGATTTCTTGTTACAAAAAGGAAATTTTTGTGTTGTTGGGGTTTCACAATTTAAAGAGTGAAGATAACTCCCTGGAGTCCTTGAATGAAACCCCCTTTGTATTTAGCCCCTTTAAAGCTTTCTCTTTCGTTACAAGTATTGGATCAAAGACAGGGCTAGTTATCCTTTGGTTTTTAAATACCATCATTCTATAAATCTGGGATGATAAATAGGAGGCGTGAGCCGACAAATAAAATTTAAACTTTAATATATGGAGTGTGATACAAAGTTTTTCTCTGTTGGGTAATAGAATGTATAGCTATTTTAATTTGGGTTTTAAATGGCCATTATTTTTAAAGGGGTGGGCGGTAAGCCAGCGGAAGGCCCCCGGTGAGACCAAAGCTCCCCGAGGAGGGGCAATCTAAGACCGCGTCAGCAAACATTGTTCTGTTTCCTGACAAAAACCCTTAACCAACCTAACTGAAAAGTACCTTTTCTATTGCTTAAGGCACTTGACTTACGTACAAATTAGGAAAACTATTTACAAGTTTCTCTAGATAAAGTCTTACATAATTTATTATATTTATTAATGTATATGAAAGTTTCAGTAATTTCAAAAACAAATAAAGTCTTGAAGTGGCTGGCTGTAATCAAGCCAAAACAAGATAATTCCTAGAAAAATATATCGTTTCAACCATGTTTTTCCCACAAAAACAAGAAAATTAACCAAAAAGGGAAAGACTGTCGAAACATCAGAATATAACAATCGATCACAACGAGCGGAACAAACCGCAGGGTTTCCAAAAGAATTCTCAAAAAATCGTCCATTCCTTCATGCCCCAATGTAAGTTGGCCCCAAACATTTCTGACTATGGTAATACTAGAAACCATACAGTTAAATCCCAAAACATACTTTTTAAAGTCAGAAAAAAAACCCAACCCTTGTCAAACAAAATAACTGTTGGGGGAAAAACTTTTTTCACTGAAAACAGAGTATGAGAAACGGTTCCCGGTCACAACGAAACCTTTTTCTACCAAAACTGAGTCTGATCAAACTTTAGAGGAGAAGATGTTTCTGGGCTAGAGGCAGGCAGGGACTGACCCCGGAAAAGCCTCCAAGCCCTTTCTCAAGTCGGTTCACGGAACCCCCAAGAGACGATTACCTAACAATCTTACGGTGTTAGCAAAGGGTGTTTTCCCAAAAAAATTCAACAAAACACTTCCCTATTTACATAGTAAAAATATAAAGGGAGTAATAAAATAATGCAAGAAGTTCATTTTAGCTATAATGAAGTTCAGCAAAATAATTTAAGTGAAAAAGGAAATTATATACGTACATACAAAAATAATTATAAACCTTAGGACTGTTGCGGGGCCCCACGGGGACGCAACAGTCCTAGAGGAGAGGTTAAGGGGAAAACGACCCCGGCGACAAGAGGACGGGGAGATAGGGGGGGTATGTAACGACATACAAAAAATGAGGGAATCGACAAGGTGGACAGAGCGGATGTTCCAAAATGGGCACAGCAAAAAAGGGGGACGTTGGAAGTGAAGCGCGATAAATCACAGGGATGTTAGGAGTATTTCTTCGTCAAGAGTTGTCAGGAAGCGGAATAGTCTGGGATGGGATGTATGGAGGCAGGATCCTACATATCTCTTTAAAAAATAAGTATGGAAAGCTCATGGAGTGGAGGGACCTGTAGCGACCAGTGAAGAGGGGGACCAGGAGCTGTGAATCCCCCCCTGCAACCAAAATAGGGTGATACACACAAAACACACCCCACACACACCCCCCCCCACACACACACACACACACACACACACCCCACACACAACACACACACAACCACACACAAAAATAAACATAGACAAGGTGGAAGAGACACGATGTTCCGAGAGGGCCCAGAAACAAGGGATCACAATGGAAGTGAGGATCAGAGAGTCAAAGAGATTTTTAGGAAGTATTTTTTCACCCACAAAGTTTTTAGGGAAGGGG
This sequence comes from Cherax quadricarinatus, assembly GCF_026875155.1. Lineage (NCBI taxonomy): Eukaryota > Metazoa > Arthropoda > Malacostraca > Decapoda > Parastacidae > Cherax > Cherax quadricarinatus. The sequence continues at coordinate 7,120 of NW_026468170.1, read as the reverse complement.
AATAGTCTGGCAAGCGATTTAGTTAAAAGATTTTTTTTTTAGATTTTGCCACGAGTGGTTAGTTTTTTGTGCCCCCCAATCCATCGTGGCGGTAGTAAGAGCAAATGGATACAAAAAGGGCCCAGGAACTAGGCTCCAAAGGGTTAAAGGAAAAATATGGATTTAAATCTAATATCTTTGTTCATTTTGTTAAAGCAAATTTTAGGAAATTTGTTAGTATATTGGTATTTATTTTTCTTTTATAAGATTTGACAGTCACATAGGTTTTTTTCTGTTATCTCTGTTTTCCTCAATAAGTGGAAAATTTAAGAAAATTTGTGTTCAAGACAGTGCCATATCCCCTGATAATAATTTATTTAGTTTGATCTCTTTTTGGTTCCCCCAAAAAGGAAGTCTTGTAACCAGCAAAGCCTGGCCCCCCCCTACAACGTTCGTCTTTCAATTGAAAGTTGCCCCATAAATTTACTTATCTAGTTATTTTTATCTGGGGTTATAGATTACTCGGGCTTATAACTGCTTTCCCTATAACAATCATTTTTTTATTTACTTCTCCTTCCCAATCTTTCCTAATGCTAGACTGTATACAAAGTTATATTCTTCATTTCTTCTGGGTACTCTTTTTGGCAAAAATATCAAAAATTTTTCATGAAGGGGTAATCCATTGTGATGGGATCCATGCAATTGTAAAATTAAATTTCCCTTTTTTCCTGATTTTTTAGATCTAACCCGGTTTCTCCAATAGTATGTTTTTTGGGGTCATTTTAAAAAAGTTAAGGCTTCAGTGATGACTTTTAAACAGTAGTGATGATAGAGTCAACCTCGGGTCTAAGTTGCTTTAGCACCCTTAGGATTGAAAACGTTCAGTTTTCAAAGTAGACGCCCAATTTTTAATTTTTGCCAAATTCAACAAGTTTTTTTCGTTATTAACTAGGGGGGCGGCAACAAGGCAGATGCAGTTTGCCGAAGACTTTGTTTAAATCCCTCAGTATAATTACTTGTGTAAAACATTACTGCCGCTGGCGAGAAAATTTTTCTTAAGCAGTTTTCTTTAAAAAAGTGATTTAAGGAAGGGATTATAGCAAAAGGCTTCTTGGGAGGGCCTTTCAGGTATGTGATGTTGTGAACACTTCCAGGGAGGGGTAAAATGTCTTGTTGTCACAGTGATACAGTTAGAAGGTTAAAAACTTAATGCAATTGCACGTTTTCACAACCCATTTAGATCTGTGTGTATTTACTTCTAGACTTTTTAGTGGGGTTTTCATTGTGACAGTTTTGGTTATTTCCAACATTTTATTCGAATAAGTTTTAATTCAACAATCCTACACTGATCTGAACCAAGCTCCTTCCTATTTAAAAACCTTTGTGTTTTGGGGAAAACCCAAAATTTAATTCTGAGAGCTTCATTTTGTTAACTCCAGGGTGGAAAGAGAACTTTCTTTTAATATCAACATGGGAGCAGCTAAACAATTAAAGGACTTTTCATAGATTGTACATCATTTTCACGATTCTCAATTAGCCCTGTTGGGGTTGTAGCCCGAAAGCTTGAGGCATTTGCTATCTTTGCATTTCTTTTTTGTTGTGGTTGTGGATTTTTTAAATGGTACATTACACCAAAATTTCTGTAAGTTTTAAGTTAGCTATTGTTTTCACCCCGCAAATAGATGGGTGGGGGATGTCGTTTTCTTGTTAATATCTTTGTTTTAGAGGAAGATATGAGGCCTAGGCGATTACAAAATTTCTTTAAATTTATTAAAATTGGTACTCATCTTTTTCCCCGTTGGTGGATATGATGTATCGCTAGCTTAAACTATATGCTTAGGTGAGGCAGGTAGAGGTTTAGGGGCTTTTCAAAATATTAAATAGCTCGGACTGAGAACTCCTCACGGCGGTTTGTACCTAGGGACTTTCTTTAGACCACTTCTAAACCCTTGGTGGGACAGAGGATACTCTATTTGACAGGCATCCTATTACCCAGAGAATAGCTACCCCCAATTCATTTTGGCTAGTTCATGTGTTTTCGGCTCTGTTGCGATATCAAATGCAGTTTTAGATAAAGAAATGTGGTAAAAACTTTTGAGGGTGTTGCGGTGAGAAAGGTGGAAAAAAGTTCTGCACACTTTTACCTTTCATGAACCAAAAAGTTGGTGGGGGGAAAAGTTGGTGTCTGTTTTTATAGTAAAGTTTTAAGTATTTTTTCTTTCAAAATTTTTAAAAAAGAAAAATGTTAAGGAGAGGGTTCTAAAGTTGGGCTGTCGGAGTTGGGCCCACAATGAGACTTTTGGTCCGGGAAAGTAGGAAGAACTCCGTCAATGTAACGATATTATACAAGCCAAAAAAGGGTTATCAGGCATTGGAAAAGCGATTAGTGGAGGGAAATGCTTGCTGCATACTTGGCTCTCGCCCGGTTCGGGGGTGGAGGAAATTCATGATCTTTAATACTTTTTACCATTGATTAAAGTTTTTTTTTGTAATGTATTCTTTTTTAATAAAGTTCACTATAAAAAAAAATATAGGGGGGTGGTGGGGAAGAAAATATTCAAAAAAGCTCCGGGGAGAACTTGGGGGGTTTTCCCCCCAGGTACGTGTATTGTCTTCATGAGGATGAGGGTCCCCAGAAAAGTTTAGAGGGGGTCCTCCCTATATTTTTTTAATTTATATTAATATATATATATATTTATATTAAAATTTATATATATTTATAATATATTTTATATATATATATATTATATATTGTTAGCGCAAGCTAACGCCAAGGTATTTTTCCCCGTGTGGGAATTGGTAAAGCACCGTCCCTTTTCCAAGGTTTGAGGTTCGAGTCTCCTTCGCAGGATCAGTTTTTTTTTTGTATATTTTGCCCCCCCCCCCTCGCGAATTTCCTGCTTGTTCAAAACTCTAGTAAGGCTATGCATGCAGGGGATGAGTGAAAAGCTGTAAGCCTTCTCCCGAAAGCTGGCTGCCTTGGCAAAATATAGGAAGCTATCGCCAAAGGGATTGTCCCGTGTGGGTAGAGGTAAAGCACTGCGTACCTGTCCTAAGGTTCTAGGTTCGAGTTCCTTCAGCCGAGTAGTGTTTGTGTTTTTTCGCCCTGTCTCGCGAATTCTTGCATTGTTCAAATCTCTAGTAAGGGTGCGCGGGGTGAGATGAAAAGCTGTAAGCCTTCTCCCTGAAAACGGCTGTTGGTCAAACGTATTGCGCAAGCTAACGCCAAGGTATTGTCCAGTGTGGGTAGATTGGGAAAAACACTGCTACCCTTTTCCTAAGGTTTGTAGGTTCGAGCTCCTTCGCCTGAAACAGTGTTTGTGTATATTTTGCCTGCTTCGCGAATTCTTGCATTTTATATTATTTATATATTTATAATATATATATATATATATATATATATTTATTATATATATATTGTGAATGCGTTTTACGAATTCATTACTTTTCTCTTTTCAGGGGCGGTGTGACTGCCCATCTGCTATGAGCCCATACAAGAGTTCGAAGCGAATTTGAGGATCGGAGTTTGAAGTAGGCATCTGTCAAAAGGGTGCCCCATCCTCCAGACTGTCTAGCAACCCCCGCACCAGCTCCCTTTAAAGTCTCAGATACTGAGTCGTAATTATATTTTGTTTTTTGGAATTAGAGGGACCATTTCCCCTAGCACAAAAATTTTTTGCAGTTTAAATTTCGTGGGACTGTGATGAATAATAACACTTCCAGCACTAGACAAAGAACATCCAACATTGACGTGCAACACCAGCACTAGACCTACAACACCCCATTGATTTGAAACCCCCGCACGACTAAACACCCAGATTAGAGAGCAACACCCAATATTAGACGTCAGCCCCGCATTAGACGTGCAACACCCAACACGAGACGTAACACCCCGCACTAGCATAGCAACCCCCCAGCCCCTAGAGTAGCAAACCCAAATAAGCCGTATAAACCCAGCACTTGATGTGCAACATTCATCACTAGTAATTTAAGGCCCATGTGAAACCCTTTGGGTTCTATCTGTGAGACTTTTTCCCAAACCAGTAGCCTTATCCGTCCCCAATAAAAATTCTGTATTAAAATGATAAAAAAACACTGGCTGGCGAAAGGTCCCGCACAGTAAGATACCCAATGTTGTATTTGTCGTAATCTTTTATGAAAAATTGATTATAGGCTTTGTGGTCTTATTTTTGAGGAATATTGTAACAAACAGATATTTGTATTTTCAGGTAAGCTTTTAAAGAAATTCATGAATAAATAATATGCCTGTGTATACAAGTGGGGTGTATTTATTTTTTTTTTTTATATTTTTTTTAAAGAATACAAATACAAGTGATATAAAAACAGAAAAGATAAATACACAAGAAACCCAAAAAAAGTGCCCCCCAAACCCGGTGTCTAAATAATGCAAAAGATTAATATTACTGAACAATTAACAGGGAAAAACGAACTCAAAGGCTACCTATGCACGTTTTTTTACCAATGAAACTAAACCCACAAAATTTAAAAATTTATACAAATACAAACGAAAAATAAGTATACTAAAAAGTCCCAAAACCTTAAATAATACTAACACAATGGAAATATTCATGCCAAAAACATGTATACAATACCAATAAAATTGGATTACCCGGGAATGCT
>NW_026468169.1:0-12832 GCF_026875155.1 Cherax quadricarinatus | reverse complement strand
TAAGAGATTATAAACAAAAAGGAGGAAGCAGACAGCGAGAGAGGTTGAAGCAGGTGAAATCGAATAAATGGCATTCGTTATTGAAAGGTCTCTTTGATGTTGTTTTTTCCTGAAAAAATGAGCGTAAAATATCAATAGCACTACTACTATTATTACTAAAGGGACGTTTTAAATAAGGTTCTTTATAATATCTGTGATATAGTTTACGAAGTGGATGTTTGATAAATTAAATTTATAGCTTTAATATTGTAATATTAATTTTATGTTATGAAAAATATTAAATTTTTTAATAAAAAAAAATATTTTGCAATCATATATAATGTTGCCAAGGGTATATAGGGATGCCGATGCGGATGCTATAGAGCAAACCTATACCCAGAAACCCTAGAAAATGGGATTCACTAATCGAGTATTAGAATTGTGGAAAGAAGTGAAAGAACATAGCAGTGCAAAGACAATTGAATTATTCAATCTATATAACGTAGAAACAGACGACGAACTAACACCAGAAAACTATAAGATAGCAAAAGACTTTCTACAAACAGAAATATTTGACGGAAATCCAAGTGATTTAGCAAATGTATTCTCAAACCACCTCATACAATATATAGAACAGACAAATACAAAAAGTGAAACTGAAATACTACAACTGGAAAGCATAAGAGCAACAATACATAAATACTTTGACACCAGATCCTGGCACTACTTCCTACTGGACTGCTGCTTCTCAGATGATGACCAATCGGATGCAGAGTAAGTATTTTTTTTACTGATGCGACGTTCTACTAACACATCGCATCATAAAAATAATATATTTATAGCATCACCATACAACAATCATAATATATAACTAACTCATATATATACATCTATCTTCCACAGACCACCAACAGACACCGATGAACCACTGATGGAACAACATGGAGGACCTCTCGAAAACACGGACAGGGACAATAATTCACAAGAGAGCATATGTTCTACTAGTAAGAGCAAACAAACAACACCTCACAAACGCACTACAGAACTTCCAGAACAACTTGACAACAAAAATGGAATTCCTACAGAAATTCGACCCGAAAATACAGCTCTACAGAGACAACGAAAAACAGAACAACTACCTAATAGTCCTAAAGAATGTATCCAGCAAGAAAACAAGAACAGACTTCATACAAATGTTAGAGAACCTCAAGAAAAACTCTACTATGATGCTAAGATGGGTAAAAATAAACTGGATAACGGGAACCCAAGACTCAGAACACTACAACTTAGAGATGAACCAGACAGACCTGACAACAATAATACTGGGGGACCCGCGCAGCGGGTCATGAGCATCAACGCGCTCGAAGAAATTTTTGCTCAAATCCCTTACCAAGACTTATTAAACTGTTGCGCTCCAGTATGTAAGCAATGGAGAAATGTAATCGTTAATCAGCATTATATGCCACTTCGTCAACTATATCACAGATATTGCAAAGAACCCTATTCAAAATTTAAAAGTCCCTTTGGTAATAGTAGTAGTGCTATTGATATTTTACGACCATTTTTCGAAAAAACAAAAACAAAGATGACTATGTATGTCAATTTTTATTACAAATTATTGAATATAAAAATCAAATATATAAAACCTATAATTTTCAAACGGATTTAATCGAATTGCACACTCACCCACACTACAAACATGCTGCTGCATTTCTGGTATATCACCAATCGTTCTACAACAATAATGATTGGCATCTTCTTATAATATTTATGATACTACTATCTGAGAAAATAAGTGAAATCTTATATTTATTATATTTATTATTAAAAATACCAAATTTTTATCCATTAATAGATATTATTGATTTTTTTTACGGCTTATCTTTGATGTTTTTGAATTGTTGCTATAACCACAAAAGTTTGGAAATTTCAAAAGATGATTCACATTATAATCTCATTAAGATTCATTCATACTCTTTCATTTGGGAAATCGAATAAATCCAATAATTAAGGGTTGTTCTCTTAATGACATTGTGAACGTGCACGAGTGGTAAATCATCTTATTATAACGACGACCAGAATATTATGGATCGAATTTCAAAGTAAAGAAATTATCTTTGATAATATGGAGATTATTATTATTAATTTTTAATATCATATTATTAGAAATTTTTAATTGTTTGTATCTTGAAGAAGATAAGTTACATATATTGTTCAAAAATTCTTTGTTACATTTATTCAAAAGTAATGTAACTATAATAACAGTTTATAGCTTATTAAAATTATTAAAAAACAACACGATTTTTTCAATAATTTTTTCTTCAATAATTTGTTCATTTTTAATAATACTAGAAAAGGTTTAAAGAATCTAAATAATTTTTCGATAATTGTTTTTAAATGTAATTAAATAGGTATTTTAGTAATGAAACTCATTTGGTTTTTTGATGAAGGAGGAAGAATACCCATTTTTCAGTTATGTAATTATCGAAATAGAAATAAAAATTCGGTAAATTATTATGATATTAAAAAATGAAACTAATGATGATAATTTGGAAAACTGATGATTTCCAAAATTTATTTTAGCCGGAGAAAGTTTTAAATTGTATCAACGGTATATTATCTAAATTAATTCCTGGGAAAAATACTGTCTTATAAATTTACATTTCCTCCTGATGGAGGTTAGTAAAAATACTTAAACCCATTATGGCAAGTCTTATCAATCTGAATCTATTATTTATTCATGGATCCTTTCTGTATTGAGATATAATTTTTGTCCTTCATATAGAACAAGATTTAATGAATAATTTCTAATTGTAAAAAAAAGTTTATATCTCTCACAAAAATAAAAAAAAAATATTTTACTACTATCTGAGAAAATAAGTGAAATCTTATATTTATTATATTTATTATTAAAAATACCAAATTTTTTATCCATTAATAGATATATTGATTTTTTTACGGCTTCTTATCTTTTTGATTTTTTGAATTGGTTGCTATAACCACAAAAGTTTGGAAATTTCAAAATGATCCAATTTATTAATCTCATTTAAGATTATTCTTATCTTTTCATTGAAGAAAAATCGGAATAATCCAATAAATTAATGGCTGTTCATTATTGACATGTGAAGTGCAAGAGTTGGTCAATCTCTTATTATAACGACGACAGAAATTATTGTGGTCGAATTTCAATAGTAAAGAAAATATCTTTGATATATTTGAAAATATTATTATTAATTTTAAAACTCATATTGATAAGAAATTTTTTTTTGTTTAATTGTTTTGTTACATTTATTCAAAAGTAATGTAATTTAATCAATGATTATAACTTATTAAAAAATTATTTGAAAACAACACGATTTTTTTAATGTTTTTTCCTCAGAATACTAGAATAGGTAAAAAAATTTAATTAAATTTTTCCCATAATTTTTAAATGACTACTATTATTAGAAATCTAAAATTTTACTAGGTTTACTTTATAATAATTTTTCTATTTATGATGTCAATTATTTTTGTTTATTAAGTTAAATATCATATATTTTTTTTAGTATTATATAAAATATTTTACCAACACAGAATTTATAACTCCACAAACTCCATGTGATTTTCTGCAGTGTTTTGGGAACCAACCAACTACCGCTTTTTTCAACTTGACAACATTAAAAATTAACTATCATATAAATTATTTTCCATATCCTGTTTCTTAATGGTGGCTTATAATCTATGATGGTAAAATATTTTGTGAATTATTGTCTGTTGAGATATTATTATTAATTTTTAATAGTAAGTACTGACAAACATTAGAATTTTTTTTCAGATCATATAATTTTTTTTAAGGGTCAAATAAAATTATTTTACCACACAGAATTACTAGTTACAGTACAGGATGTAACATCCTGTTTCTCATTTGACAAATAATAGAATTATTTTTTTTAGGTTCAAATAATAATATTTTACCAACACAGATTCCTTGTAAGTTAACAGGATGTAAACATCCTGTTTCTCAACTTGACAAATAATTAGAATATTTTTTTTTGGTTAAATAAAATATTTACCAACACAGAATTCATTGTAACCTCTCAGGATATAAGACAATAGTTTCATGGAATCAATTAGATATAAAATCTGTATTTTAGAAACATTTGAAAAACATTCTCCCCGGCTAAAATAATTTTTGGAAAATCATCAGTTTCATTTTTAATATATAATAATTTAACCCCCATGATTTATCTTTTTCTCTTCGATAATTACACAAACGGGAAAAATTGATATTTTGTTTCTTGTTCTTTTAAAAAATGATCATGTATTTTATTACAAAAACCTATTAATACATTTTAAAAAAAAAATGTGGGAAATTGAGTTTGTTAAATTTTTTTACCTCTTATAGTATTTCTGAGGAAATAAATTATTAAAAATCGTGTTGTTTTTAATAATTTTTTAATAAGTTAAATCATTGATTATAGTTACATTACATTTTGATAAATGTCATCAAAAAGAATTTTTGGACATTTATCTACAACTTACCTTCTCAGATACAACAAGTAATACATTTCTTATCATATGGTATTAAAAAAATTAATAATAATATCTCATATTTATAATAGATAATTTTCTTTACTTTGAAATTCGACCACAATAATTCTGTCGTCGTTACAATGAGATGATGTACCAACTCATGCTCGTACATGTCATTTACGAACAGCCATTAATTATTGGATTTATTCGATTTTCCCAAATGAAGAGTAGAAGGAATCTTAATGAGATTATATACGTGAATCCTACTTTTGAACATTTCAAACTTTTGGTAGTTATAGTAATAATTCAAAAACATCTAGATAAGCCGTAAAAAAAATCAATATTATCTATTAATGGATTAAAAATTTGGTATTTTTTAATAATAAATATAAATATTTACAAGATTCACTTATTTTATCAGATAGTATTATTATAAATATAATCAGAAGATGCCAATGTTATTGTTGTAAACGATTTGGTGATGCTACCAGAAATACAGCAGCATGTTTGTAGTGTGGATGAGTGTGCAATTCGATTAAATCCGTTCGAAAAATTATAGGTTTTACTATATTTGTTTTTATATTCAATAATTTGTAATATAAATTGCGATATATAGTCATCTTGGTTTTTTCGAAAAAAATGGTCGTAAAATTATCAATCTCAGCATACTACTATTACCAAAGGGACTTTTAAATTTTGTATAGGGTTCTTTGCAATATCTGTGATATAGTTGTTTTGAAGTGGCATATATTGCTGATAAACTATTACATTTCTTTCCATTGCATTACATAATGGGGCGCCAAACAGTGTAATAAGTCTTGGTAAGGGAATTTGAGCAAAAAATTTTTTCGAGTAATTTTGATGTAATAATATTTTTTAATCCTAGGTAAAAAGTCTTTAATATTCTTTTTTAAATTCTTATTTTAAAAATGTATTCTAGATATATATTGGCAACATCTATATATGATGCAAAATTATTTTTTATATAAAATTTAATATTTTTTATAATATATATGCTCATTCAAAAAATTTTCACAATTATCCACTTCTTAAAGGATAAAGTTACATGTTGATTAGTAATTAATTACCCAAATCTTTAGAATCTGCATTTAGTATTTTATGTTGATGACCTTTAATTTTTTGTTCTATATAGGTAAAGCGTACCAAGACTTATTAAACTGTTGCGCTCAAGTATGTAAGCTAATGGAGAATGTAATCGTTAATCAGCAATTATATGCCACTTCGTCACCTATTCCATTGATATTGTGAAGAAACCTTATTCATAAAATTTATAAGTCTCTTTTGTAATAATAGTAATAGTGCTATTTAAATTTTCCATTGCACCCATTTTTTCGAGAAAAAAAACCAAAACAAAAATAAAGATGACTATGTATGGCAATTTTTATTAAAATTATTGAATATAAAAATCAAATATATTAAAACCTAATAATTTTCACAACGTGATTTAGGTAGGAATTGCACACTCATCCACCAACTACAAATTGCTGCTGCATTGGTGGTTATATCACCTATGTTCTACACCAATAAATGATGGATCTTCTTATAATATTTATGTTAATACTATCTAGATGGCAAATAAGAGAAAATCTTGTATTTATTATTTTAATATTAAAAATACCAAATTTTTATCCATTAATAGATATTACTGATTCGAATTTCAAGTAAAGAAATTATCTTTGATAATGTTGAGATATTATCATTATATTTTGAACTCATATTGATAAGAAATTTTTAATTATTATATCTGAAGAAGATAAGTTTTATATGTTATTCAAAATTTTTTGTTATCATTTATTCAAAGATAATGTAAACTTATAAGTAATGTATTATAACTCATTTAAAAAATATGAAAAAAAACTTGATTTCTTAATAATTTTTTCCTTAGAAAACCACTAGATGAGTAAAAAAATTAACCAATTTCCAATTATTTTTTTTGTGTTTTGGTAATAAAATACAATGATCCATTTTTTAAAAGAACAAGAACAAAAAATACCAATTTTTACTTTGTGTATTTATCTAGAGAGGAAAAAATTTATCATGGTAAATTATTATGTATATTAAAATAATGAAAAACTACTGATGATACATTTGGAAACTGATGATTTCCCAAATATTTATTTTAGCTGGAGAAGTTTTAAATTGTATCCAAAACATATACAGTCTAATTAAATTATTGAAATACTGTTTTATTAAATTTGCATTTGCCTCTTGATGAGAGGTTAGTAAAAATACTTATCCATTCTGGTAGTCTGGAGTCTTATCTATCTGAATTGATTTTTTTTATGCTGGATCCTTCAGACTACTACCCGATGGTTTTATTGATTTATTTTTTTTATTTATTTATTTATTTATAAGATAAGAATAAGATTAAGATTTTCGTTCGGATTTTTAACCCTGGAGGGTAGCCACCCAGGATTAACCCAAGAAAGTCACGTGCGTCATCGAGGACTGTCCTACTTATTTTCCATTGGGGGTCCTTTAAATCTTGTCCCCAGGGTGCGACACACACCAGTTTCGACTAACACCCAGGTACCTAATTTGCTGCTAGGTGAACAGGACAACAGGTGTAAGGGAAACGTAATAGTGAATGTTTCCACCGCCGGGAGGGAATCGACCCGGGCCTCCGTGTGTGAAGCGGGGGGAGAGCTTTAGGCCACCAGCGCCAGCAGGGGCCAACTATTGTGCACACATACAGAGGTACAAAAAAAAATTACAGATAAGAGCAGCATGCCAAAAGCCAACTTATACTATGCATAGGCATTACGGGCTGGCTTAAAATTAACTTAAGATTAACATATGCACATGATTATTATTATTATTATAATCAAAAAGAAGCGCTAAGCAACAAGGACTATACAAGCGCTGATACCTAAGCAATGATGAATCAGTGATGAAAACTTTAATGTAAACAGATTAACTATAAAGCACAAGTTGAGTTATTACAAAAGACCAGGTCATATGGTTGCATTCAGTTAGGTTGTGATTTCTGTTAGGTAGGTATTTAAAAAATAATAAAGTTAGATTGGGTTTTAGGATTAAATTTATGTGATATAATTGTGAGAAACATTTAAGAATATACCATTTATAATGTTCAGTTGATTCAGTATTTATTTGGTTTTGGGTGAGTAAAGTAATCATTTGGAGATGAGACTTGAATTTATAACAGGTAGTCTTTCTTTTATATTTTCAGGTAATGAAATCCAGATTTTTAGGGCCTTTTTTTGTGCAGGAGTTTTGCATAGTGTGAGATAGACACGAGGAACATCAAAGAGGTGATCTGCTGACTTGTGTTATGGTCAACAGTGTTCGGTGGAGGTTGGCAAGGAGATGTTTGTGGGGATGTTAATATCAGAGGTAGTGATCTAATGTATGTTAATAGGTGCTGTGACATCCTAGTTTGGATGTTTTGTATGGTGAGTAGGTTTTGTGTATTGTATATTGGTGGAGTGATGCTGCCTGTTAGTTGAGAATTTGGTATCATTTACTGCAGCCTTTTTTGTTTGGGTAAATTGGTGTCTGAGTTGGGTAATTGCTGTTGAGCCCCATGCAACAGAAATCCATAGGTGAGATAGGGGTAATATAATTGGAGTGATTATAGGGACAGGCAGGGCTCTGATCCTGTGGAAATGTTACCGTTTCTTCGATAGTATGCCTACAGTATGGAATTTTTCTTAGGAAATTTTGATGTATATGTGTATGAAATTTGAGTCTATTATCAAGGTGGATTCCTATAGGAATTTTCCCTCTGTTAGTTTGTGTAGGTTGGATCCATTTTTCATTATGTTAGAGGAGACTTCTGTTTAGCTTGTTACCAAAACTCAATGAAGTAGGTTTTGTCAATGTTTAGTGTAGTTTGTTAGTCCTCATCCAGGTAGATATTTTTTGTTAAATTCGGTATTTCACAGGTATTGGCTTGGCATGACTGGGCTCGGGATGAGAGAAGACGTTTGTAAGTGTCATCTGCAAAAAAATAGTGTGGGTTTGAGTAATTGCGAAGCATTTGGAAGGTCATTTATGTATAGGAAGAAAGAGAAGAGGGGCCAAGGACACTTCCCGTGCGGACACCATACTGATAAATTGGTTTGTGCGTCAGAAGAGTTTTTGCCCCATTTGCGTACACATATTCGGCTTCTGTTGCTGGGAGGTAAGATAAGACTTGAGGGTAGTTGAGGGAGTGCCTCCTTATACAATAGTGCTAGGACAATTTTTTACGTGGAGACACAAGGTTCAGGTCAACTGTATCAAAGCTTTACGTAAGTCAATGAAGATCACCCTGTGGTGGGACTTCTTTTTTCTCTATTGCAGTGTACATATGTTCTGCCATGTGTATAATAGCATCATTAGTATTTTTATAGGATTGAATCCAAATTGGCTGGGGTTGAGATGTTGTGGCGAGATAAGGTAGGAGTTGATTGTTTCATGAATTATATTTTTCGAAGATTTTGAGAAGAGGGTGTAAGTGGGAATATTGGCCTATAGTTATCAACTCTGTCTTGGTTCTCCTCCTTTGTGGATCGGTGTGACCTTGATATTTTGAGTACTGTAGGGAAGGGTGGAGATTCAATGGATTTGCTTAAAGAGTGTTTGCAATGATTGAGTGATAGCACTTGTGACCACTTTTTTGTATATAAGGGGTGAGTAAGGTATTTAAATCTCCTGCCTGTTTTTTAGGCGTTGATATTAAGGGAGACTTCGTATGGGTTAGTCGGAGCTAGGAACAGTGTGTTCGAGGTAGTTGACCGGCTTGAGGTAGTCATTTTGGTTGGGGTTAATCTGAGCTTGGGATTTTATTTGGCAAGGTTTTGTCCTATATTGGAGAAGAAATCATTGAGTCTGTTTGCTGTTTCTGTTGGTGGGAGAGTTGGGGTTTCATCTTACTGTTTTTTGCTAATTTTATATCGCTATTGCGTGATATCTTTTTTTGTTACAGAATTTCTGATAGGGTTTTCAGGTCTTTTTTATATCACTAGTTAAGTTGGATAATCTGTTCTCATAATACAATTTTTTTTGCCTTCTTATCAGGCTGGTCTAGGATTTGACGTGAGTAATACGTTTTGTTTGGTCTTGGTTATGTGACCCATTCTGTACTGTTTTTTCTTATTGGTGTTTTGTATTTATGGGATTTGAGAATGCTGGGTGGTTGCCAGGGACTGTTCAGTTCTTTTGCTGTCATCTGTTTGTTTTTTTAGGGCAGTGCTTGTGTAGAGGTATTGGTTTTTTTTTAGAAAATTATTAATACATTCGTCAATATCTGTATAGGTTTCTAGCTCAGTGTGCCAAAATGTTTGTATTGCTGTTGTAGAAGTTATTATGGCTGCCTCATTGTGAAGTATGAAGGTTGGACCTTTAGTAGTGTCTTGGGTAGTTTACAAGAGTTGTTATGAGGAAAGTTAGGGCTATAGTGGTCTGTGGTATTAATCTGTAATTATGCTGATTTTAAATGGGGATATGGTGTTGGTCCAGTGTGAGTCAAGTAGGGAAACACTAGTCTCTGTAAATCTTGTAGGTTTTTTGTTACTGTTGAGTAGGAACATACAGTTACTCATTGTGTTTGTGAAGTCAGTAACGTGTGGGTCCCTGGTCTTGCAGGAGTTTATATTGAAGTCAACCTGTGAGTAGTAAGTGATCTTTGTTCATGCGTGCATAGTTATTCATACTTCCTAGATTTTGACTAAATTGGCTAATGTTTGACTGTGGAAACTCTGGTGTTGATGTGGTAGTAGTTTAGGAACTAACCAACAAGATGTAACATACTGTTTTCAAACTTGACCTAAACATTACGCAATATTTTACCAACACAAATCCCAGGAGGAGGAGAAATCGTGACCAAACCTGTGTCAGTACAGGATGTACATCCTGTTTTTCTCAATTGTTGTCTTATAAAATGTATATAAAATATTTTCTTGATGAGAAGGTTCAGTAAAAAAATTATTGAATTATAAAATATTATGGCAATAATATACAACATTAAATTACTTTCTGTTGCCTCAAAATCCCTCTTTCTAAGACTTATTAAACTGTTGTGTTTAATAAACTCTCTCTTGGATGCTATGATTAAACTGGATGTAACATCCTTCTCAGACTACTTACTACCACTAGGAGTGTCGAATGCGTATTGGTAAAATAATGGATGAAAAAAAAATTTTAAATAAAATATTCTCTTAATGAGAGGTATAATTTTTGTCTTCATAGAAAAGATTTTAATAATAGAATAATTTCATAATTGAAAAAAAAAGTTTTATATCTTCACAAAAATAAAAAAATTTTAAAATAAAAAAAAATATTTTGAAAATTTAATAATAATTTTCCCTTCATAGAAATTTTTAAAAAACATTTTCAAATTTACTTTTTTAAAAATATGAATGTATGTATAAAAAGAATATAAAACAAAAAAAATATTATGGCAAAAAAAAACACAAAATTATCGAAAAAAAATTTTAAAACATCAAAATTACTCGAAAAATTTTTCCCAAAAATCCATTCCCAAACTTATTAAATTTTTGCGCTCCAGTATGTAAGCAATGGAGAAATGTTAGTTTCAGCATTATATGCCATTTCGTCAACTTTTTCACAGTATTGTAAAGAACCTTATTAAAAATTTTAAAAAGCCCTTTGGTAATAGTAGTAGTGCATTGTATTTTAGACCATTTTTGGAAAAAAAAAAAACAAAGATGACTATGTATTCAATTTTTATTACAAATTATTGAATATAAAAATCAAATTAAAAAACCTTAATTTTCAAAGGTTTTAATCAAATTTGCACATCCCCTCACTAAAAACATGTCTGCATTTCTGGTACATAAACCAATCGTTCTACAAAAAAAATGATTTGGGCATTTTCTTAAAAATTTTTATGATAATCTATCTGAGAAAATAAGTGAAATCTTTATTTATTATTTTAATTAAAAATACCAAATTTTTATCCATTAATGATATTATTGATTTTTTTTTTAGGCTTCTTTGATGTTTTTGAATTTTTTGCTATAACCACAAAAGTTTTTTGGGAAATTTTAAAAGGGTTACGTTATAATTCATTTGATTCATTCTACTCTTTTCATTTGGGAAAACGAAAAATCCAAAAATTAAATGGTGTTCTTTAATGACTGGAACGAGCCGGTGGAAATATCTCTATTGTAAAAGACGCAGAATTATTGTGGTGAATTTCAAAATAAAGAAATTTATCTTTGATATATTTGAAATATTTTTATTAATGTTTTTTAAAATCTATTGATAAGAAATTTTAATTATTGATCTGAAGTAGTTTAAAATCAAAAAATTTTTTGTTCATTTATTCAAAATAATGTAATATAATCAATGTTTAAAAACTCATTTAAAAAATTTTGAAAAACAAACGATTTTTTTTAAAAGTTTTTTCCCCAAAATACAGAAGAGGTAAAAAATTTAACCAATTTTCCCCTAATTTTTTTTAAAAAGTATTAATTGGTGTTTTGGTAAAAAAACCATTTGTTTTTTTAAAAAAAACAAACAGAAAATAAATTTTTCGATTATGTAATTTTTTAAAGAAAAATAATCTGGTAAATTATTTTGTATTAAAAATGAAACTATGATGATGATTTTGAAACGAGATTTTTCCCAAAAATTTTTTTTACCGGAAAAATTTTTTAAAATTTTATTCAAAATTATTTTTCAATTTAAAACCCGAAAATACTGTCTTATCATTGATAAGAGGTTTGAAAAATACTTAAACCATTTTGGGTGTCTGAACAATTAACGTGATATTTTTGTGTAGTATGTCAAAGAAATTTTCTTTTTAGTATTATTAATTTTCAATTATTAAATTGAAAATTTTTTATATGATTGGTTCTTTAAATTTTTTCAAAAATTTTCTTTACTAAAAATAAAAAAATGGAAACTTCATTTTTAATTATCCCCTTCTAAAAGGAAAGTTCCCGGATTTGAAATTAAATTTCCCAAATCTTTTAAAATCTGTATTTGGGATTTTATGTGATTTAATTTTTGTTTCATAGAAAGATTTTTCAACTTGAATAATTTTATGATCGTAAAAGTTTTATGAATTATAAAAAATATTAAATTTTTTAATAAAAAAAATTTTTTCCCTTTAAAAAAAAAAATTTTTCCATCAATATTTAATACATTTTTTAAAAGAATATTTCTAAATTTTAAAAAATTTGACAACAACATCAAAAAATTTTTGTCAAATCTCTTACCAAGACTTTTTACACTGTTGTTCCAGTTTTTAGCAATGGGGAAATATCGTTAAACACATTATATCCACTTCATCAACTATATCAAGATTATTAAAAGAACCCCCATTCAAAAATTTTTAAAATCCTTTGCT
>NW_026468168.1:0-12669 GCF_026875155.1 Cherax quadricarinatus | reverse complement strand
GTTTTGGGCCAAAATCTTTTTTTTTTTTTTCAATTACAAAAATTTATTACAATGCAGCAAAAGATAAGAAATGCAATTACTGCATATACAGAAGAACAATTTCATAATCTTAAGTTCCATGACAGAGGGATCGGCATAAAAACCCCCAACCCCTTTCCTAATATCACACATATAGATTTCTTCTATGCTTTGTGAAGGAAAACACTCCAAGTTTGAATAAATGATGTCTATCACAGAAGTCACACTGGATATACTGGACAAGAACTGAATGACCTGGAGTGTCTACCAGGTATTTTACTGACCACTAGAGCTGCACAATGTGAGAATGCATTGATTAGACAACCATGACTCTGTGTATAGTTTATTATTTAAGCTATCATTTGGAGATTCCTGCATTTTCATATCTTACCAATCTGTTGTAAACAAATTTTAAAATTGGGAAAAAGTTTGCTGACACCCTGTATATTCCTCAATAACATACCTTGTGGAAAATCCATACTGTTTTATTTCCTGTACTGGTATTGTACTTCTTTCCTGAAACAAATAAATATAAATCAGGTTTTATGGGGGAACGAACAGAAATTTTTGAAGTAGAGTATAATTATTTAATTCTGACTACAATCAAACTCCCCCAGTACAACATTCGATGTTGATGTACTGGACAGTTAGGTGTGTTAGTTGTAATTCTTTTAGCTTCTTTGTGCAAATTCTACTGTTAAGGTTATTCCCAATGGTTTTTTTTTTTTTGTAGGTACTTCCAGAAAAAACCCAACACCTGTCAACTACTTCTGGGTATTTATTTACTGTTCAGTAACAGGGGTAGCAGATTCAATTCAGTGGCCTTATAGAATAATCCTAGATGCCTGTAAGGAAGATAAAGGGGTGAGAGCAGAGAAATTATTGCTCACCAGCAGCCTTAGCCAGGTTTATTTGCTCACCAAGGCCTTGGTCAACATACTGCTTAGTGTCACAACAGCCTAATGCTTTTGCCTGAACCCTGCATGTGAAATAAAAGGGTTTAGTACTGTTTTACAGTAAACTTTAATTTGAATAAAAATGCTATTGGATAGATGCTTTTTTGGCAAATGCAGTTAAAAAAAAGTGCATCCAACATAGAAAAGCTTGCACAATGAAGGCCTTTTTACAGGCTTTCAATTTTGGATGCATTTTTCAATCACATTTACAAAAAATCACAATTTATAAAGCTCTATAAGGGGTTTAAAGGTATATAAAGGTATCACAAAAATACCTTAAAATGATAACATATTACTGTACCTATTTTCAGTTTTCAAATTGCAAAAATCAAGAACTAGAAGCATAGACTAACATTATTCATGAATAATAACCTACACTTTAATAATTATTATTATAATAAAAAAAAAAGCATACACTTTAATAAGTAAACATGTAGCATAAAAAATTTAAAATAGTATCTGTTTGGTTGATACACCATTATAAGAAGACATAAGCTTTTTCAAGAAATCTAAAATTTATTTTAGATGGTTGTGTAAAACTGTACAATAGCACTGAGGGCACATAGGTATTGTATTGCAGTAATACAGTACTGCATTGATTGATTGTTAATAATGTTGTAAAACTATAATACCTACTGTAACCTATTTAAAAAGATCTAATTAACAGCTATGCTCATTTTTTAGTCACCACTTTTTTTCAGCTGCATACTTTTTAATGTAGCCAACAATTAGTCCAGTTTAGATTATTACTGTTACCATTCTGATAAACAATGTATCATTTTGGAAATAAACTATGAATTTGAACTATCTTTATATTGTAACATGATGTACCAAGTTTAGCATTCAAGCAAACAATCTAAACCTTGCCCATGCATTTTTTTTAATTGTACATCCAAATAAAAGGCATAGTATTAGAGTACCTGAAATTTTTCATTTTACTGATACATTTGTTTCATATTTATGCACACATTCAGGCTTCCTTATATTCAACCTATGATGATACTAAACATACATAAAACTTGCACTTACAACACATACAACTGTTTTTATGTATAGATTATAAATATAAAAATCAAATTAATGCTTTAAAATCAATTTATCAGTGCATTGTAAGTATTCTTAGCTCTAGTTTTTATGAACATTGGCTCAAACAGAAGAGACCTGGGTTGAAATCCTGAATGGTGAGACATCTGGACAATTACCCAGCACGAATGGATACCCAGGAAACAGGTAACTCTTGTGGGTCACACCCTGAGGGACACCCTAAAAGAAAAAAAAAATGGAAATAAGCCATACTGGCTTTCTAGTATTAACCCTTTGATGTTGTTGCCTATATTGTTAGGGTTATAACTGATCAGTAAATTTTATTGCCTATGCAAATTGGGACAACCTTTATTTAGGTTATCCTAAATCACATTTATATAATCCTTTTTGTGGCCATAACATGTGCCTTCAAGACCACTGTACAAAAAAAATGAATTTGACTTCTTAATGTTCTGACATTTTTATTCACAGAGATCCAATCTGTCATATTATTATCCTTTACTTATCCAAATACCTCAGATGTTTAAGATGGGTGTCATGTAGTGATATTGGTGTGCTTTTTTAAAATATTACAGTTGTGTCTTAAGTCCCTACAACAATGCCCTATCATACCATCAAATAACGTCCTTACCACAAGATTACATCGTTATATGCTGAATAATAGTTTTAAGTATTTAGGCTGATTCAGCCATAACTGAATATTTTTATTTTCACTGAAACTATCACAATTATCTGATTTTTGTATTTCCATGACATATCTTCAGTTGCATCATTTCGTTATTGCTAGCGGTCATTGGATACAATTCCTTGATTTCTTTGTATGCCAGCTCACAGACCATAAGCTCCATAACTGATTAATTTCTCAAACCTTCGGTAGCTTTCTTCAGATACAAACAGATGATTTTTTAAAATCGTTCTGTACGTTTATAAAGGTAAACTACAAGTGTTGCAGCCCTTCATATACTATATTAATTTATCCAAAACGCTACTACACTTTTTCCTTCCACACATTATATACAAACTGCGACAACCGTCCTGAGGGGGCCTGTTGTTTGGGGTTGAGTCCAATATGGCCTCCCTCACAGCAAAAACCCAAGACATAGCGAGAAAAAACCTTTCCTATACAACAATCGTGGCACCTTCAATATATGTTAACTCGTTCTATTATCCTGCCAGTACACCTATAATATCTGGGACCACACACCGAGGAACATCAAGACCAAAAAAAGCAAAAGTGAAAATACTTACAATATGTAAGACGAGTGGAGATAGGTTTGGGGGGTCATGCTGTGCAGTAGTTGCGGGAGCGGCCGCCAGAGCGCCGCCCCCCACCCAACAGTCGGCCATTTGCATCCTCGGAGTAAACAAACCATCGCTGACCCGACCTCTACACCCACCTCCACATTATTCCATTTTACATCATCACCCTCAACGTTTATTAGACGGTTGCGCCAGTAGTCGTAAAACTGGATGCGATGGAGAGCTGGGGTTTTCCATGGTCAGGCAGAGATTGTTTGAGGGGGGAAATAACGCCTTTTTGTACCATTGAAAGGATTTGATTCCACAAGCCTTCAAGCCCGCCCCCTGGATAGTGTAATCTGTGGTGACTATATCTTGCTGCTACTTGCATTGAAAACTTGCAAACAGCATGAAATGCAAGACATATGTGCGGATAGCTAAACGTTTTTTCTTAAATCGCCATAACACTCCGGAAAACCGTTTGTGGAAACTAGAAGCCAGGAGACAAAAGGAATGTTATTTTGCCAAGCACCACGGGGTGAGTCTATTTTTAATTAACATAAGTTTGTAGCTATGAATTTAAAAATCATTTATTTTCCTGAATGCCTTCCACATCCCCCCCCCCCGGCGCTGTATAATCCTACGGGTTTAGCGCTTCCCCTTGATTATAATAATAATAATAATTTCCCATCAATAGAAATATTGTAGTTGCTAAGCTAGTTAGTGATGGAAAAATAATTTTAAAACATTTTTCAAGGATTGCGCAGAAATGCTTTATATGCATCATTTCTTACTATATACAACTGAAGGATTCATGATTCAAAGAATTAAAGTATGCTCACCTTTCTTGGATCAAACTTGATTACCTTTCATTCCTCAGGCGTTGTATAACCCCTACGGGTTTCGAGCTTCCCCATTGATATAATACATATTAGTTGCTGAATTCAGTGGTCTTGTTTGGATGGCTGCCTTTTATTAATAATTATATATTTTTTTCAGTCTATGTTAATATGAATAATTTGAGTGTTTTTCATTACCAATTAAAATGTTCAGAAATGCTTGCTTTAATTAACCACACACACACATAGGGCCAGGAGCTAGGACTCAACCCCTGCAACCTCATCTAGGTAAGTGTACAACTAGGTGAGTACACACACGCACAAAAGAACACAAGAAAGAAGGAGCACTGCGGCAGGCCTACTGGCCCATGTGTGATGAATGGTTTGAAAAACCGACAAGTTGAAGATTGAGACACTTATGCAGCATATGGGAATCTTTATTCAGGAAACGTTTCGCCACACAGTGGCTTCATCAGTCCAATACAAAGAGGAAGGCGTAAGGAGAGGAGGAGAATGAGGTAATCAGTCCCTCAACCTGGAGTCGATGTGTTCAGACTGAACACATCGACTCCAGGTTGAGGGACTGATTACCTCATTCTCCTCCTCTCCTTACGCCTTCCTCTTTGTATTGGACTGATGAAGCCACTGTGTGGCGAAACGTTTCCTGAATAAAGATTCCCATATGCTGCATAAGTGTCTCAATCTTCTACTGGCCCATGCTAGGCAGGTTCAAGTCACACTCGCTCACGAAGAAAGGAGCACTGAGCAGGCCTACTGGCCCAAGCTGGTCAGGTCTAACTCACACCCACTACACGACGTTTTAGCTTCAATGAAACTCTAGAGTTTGTTCCACTCATCCACAACTCTGTTACTTAACCAGTGCTTTCCAATATCCTTTCTAAATCTACATCTTTCCAGCTTAAACCCATTGCTGCGAGTCCTGTCTTGGTTAGATATTTTACCGAGTTATTTACATCCCCTTATTTGTTCATCCTTTCCATTTATACACCTCAATCATATCCCCTAATTCTACGCCTTTCAAGAGTGAAGATTCAAGGCCCTCAGTCTGCCCTCGTAGGAAAGATTTCTGATACATGGGATCAACTTTGTCATTCTTTGTACGTTTTCCATTGCATTTATGTTCATTTTGTAATACGGTGACCAGAACTGTGTAGCATAATCTAAATGAGGCAAACCAACGATATATAGATTTGAAGAATAACCTGAGGACTCCTTTTTACTTCTTGATATGAAACCAAGAAGTCAGTTCGCTATATTGCGAACACTTGCGCACAGTTGTCATGGTTTTAGATTACTGCTAACCAGAACTTCTAAATCTTTTTCGAGATCGGTGATTAAGAACTGTATTATTTAGTTTGTGTCATGGTTATTTTTCTTTCCAACGCTTAGAATTTTGCATTTATCTATACTAAACTGCATCTGCCATTCTTCGACCACTGCATCTATTCAGATCTTGTGGAAAAAGACACTATGTACAGTTCAGGACATTTATTAAAGGAAACGTTTCGCCACGAGTGGCTTCTTCAGGACTTTGTAGATGAATGGTTCAGAGAACCGACATGTTGATAAATTAGACACATGTGCAACTCTTGGGTATCTTTATTGATGGACTGACCACATCGACTCAAGGTTGAGGGACTGATTACCTCATTCTCCTCCTGTTCTTCAAGATTCTCCTTTGTATGGACTGATGAAGCCACTGTGTGGCGAAACGTTTCCTCAATAAAGATACCCAAGAGTTGCACATGTGTCTAATTCTTCAGGACTGAAGAAGCCACTCGTGGCGAAACGTTTCCTTTAATAAATGTCCTGAACTGTACATAAGTGTCTTTTTCCACATCTTGTGGTATGGTATCACTATACCATTTCCTTATTCAGATCTTCCTGTAGCGCTCTTGTTAGTATCCTTGTCAGAATTAATTTGACGGTACATTTTGGTGTCGGCAAACTTGCTTATGACGCTATTTATTCCCTCATCTGGTTTAGAAAGACGTAAGCAAACACTATAACATATTTATTAGAAAATGTTTCGGTCCTGGGACCTTGATCACTTCTAACATACAGAGGTAGAAAGACATTATATATATAGGCGGAGAGTGAGATGTGACGCACGTGACCTGAGGAATGTCATAAGAACATAAGAATGGAGGAACACTGTAGAAGGCCTACTGGCCCATGCGAGGCAGGTCCTTATCAAAACAACCTCTACCTATGATGAGGACGGGTAGACGATGAAATCATGTGACTCCTGTGTTGTTGGGTTGGTGCTGCTTAATATCTGTAGCAATGCTTTTAAAATTTGGTAGTTTCCAGTGTGGTTCTTGTGTCGGGACGACGATTAGTGAGGTTTCCCAGCCCGTCGGCGTCTAGGTCTGGTTCGGTGAGAACGATTTGTGCCTCGTTCCAGTTCATCAAATCCCCCGGGGGAGTCTCTTGGAGGACACGGTCCCTTACATCTCTTGTTAGAGGCTTTTCGATGTTAATTCAGGCGGACGCAAGATCTCTGCTTTTCCGCTCATATTTCTTGGGACAGAACCCACGGGGGGATAGTTAGACGCGCTGTAAAATTGGGTGGGGGGTTTTTTCGTGTGAGGGTTTTTGATAAAAAATGGTAAAAAATACCAGGTTGTTAGGTAAGACACATATGAAACAGTTAGGAACTTTATTTCGAAAGTTTCCCCTACACAGTAGGCTTCTTCAGTCGATACAAAAAAAGTTGATAAAAGCAGAAATCTAAAAGAGATGTAATCGTCCATAACCTTAAAGTTTTGAGGTGGTCAGTCCCTCAGTTGGAGAAGAGCATTTTTCCCATGGATGAAAAAATGGAGATAAAGTGACAGGATGGAGCCTTATATAGCGCCAGGAGGGAGACGTGGTCACTAGGAGAGGTAAGAACTCAGTTTTGGGAGGACAGTCCCTCTCAAATCAGCGTTCTCACAGTAGAGGTTGTCGAAGTTGATTGTAGGTCTGTACCAAGATACCCTTGTGTTGCAGTGTCAGACAGATTAAACTTTTAAAATGGTATAAAATACGACGGTTGTTAGGAAGCACATATGCAACAGTTAGGAATCTTTATTTCGAAACGTTTCGCCTACCAGTAGGCTTCTTCAGTCGAGTACAAAAAGTTGATGAAGCAGAAGATATGAAGACGATGAATCAGCCCCACCCTTGAAGTTTTGAGGTGGTCAGCCCTCGCTGGAGAGAGATTGTTCTAGTCTGAAAGAATATGGAGTTGAAGTGACGGAGGGCCCTTTTAAAACCCCCGGGAGGGGTTGGCCATAGTAGAGAAAAAAAGAACATTAAAATGGTAAAAAATACCAACAGATGTAAGAAGAAGAATTGAGACACTTTGAAACAGGGGAAATCTTTATTAAAAGAAATTTTCCCACGGGCTTCATCGCCCAATACAAAGTGAAGGGGGAAATAAAACAACTGCATTTAAAGTGATCCTTTATTGACTATTTTTCCCCCACACAGTGGGTTTTTTTTCAAGTCAAAAACAGAACTCCCGGGGGTGTGTATGATTATATGTTCCCCAAACCCATAGCCCGGTTAAAGGGCCCCAATCTTGCGATGACCCGTCTCGGCTCCCGTGGAGAAAGGTTTCCAAAATGAGCGGACGCATGTCTAAAGCGCCCCTCGGGTCAGTTCAAGGTGCATCTCAAAGCGACACCCATTGTAACTATGAACACTAGCGGGGAGGAGGAAGCATTATTACAGGTAACAGTTTGTCGGGTTCTTTGACCCCAGGGTAACTGTTGGCCCGCAGTCACTCGGGTCCTTTCGGGAGGGAATATCACCCCTAGTTCCCTGCGGGTGTTCAGTAGCTTCGCATCTAGAAGATAGGTGTTAGGGCCGCTGGAAAACGTGGACAGTACTGGACTTCCTCCTCTGCCGTCTACCTCCTCTTGGCTGGGGGAAACCCCAAACGAAGCCGATGGGTGGCGGTACACTGCGCTCTGGACCGTTTCTATCATATGGAGGGGGGGTTTTCCCCGAGTCGCTTCCTAACTGTTGAGATGGGGTATCACTAAGACTCCCCCCCTAAGTTTCGTGGGGTCTGGCAGCCACCGTTTGGTCGTCGTAGGCTGATTGGGCAGTAAAACCCAAATGTGGGTAGGTGTTGCTGCCTTGGGGCATCATCTCCCCCCTCATTTCCCTATGCCGCATGGCTGGGGGTCCAGTTTAATTTCGATCTATTACCCCGAAATTCTAAAGGGTGTCATTAGCTCAGGATCGATGTGTGGGGGGGAATTATCCTGTGGTTTAGGATGGGGAGGGCTGTTGCAAGGTCGAATCAACATGTTGCAGGCGGAGTCATTTTTGTAGGGATGTGACAATGCTGCTGAAACGCCACCCGCTCGTTAAAGGGCTCAGTGGTCAGGGAGTCACCAGCCTTTTGTGTACCTTGTGGTACGTCCAGCTGCTGCTCCTTTTCCCGTCGGGGGCAGAACCATTTAAAAACCTGACATGTCCTCCCCCTGCCATGCCCTGTTGTCCAGCATGATTGCTGAGGGGGTCTTGACTGCAGGACACTTTGAAATATAGTGCATGATGAAAAAATCGGCGGATCTGGGCCCGGAGGGGTGGGTGGTACCCAAACAACAGGAAGGGCCCTCTTCTCACGAGCAGTTAAGGCAGCAGCTTCCCCCGCAGCACAAAACGAACGAACCAGGAGTAGTCCCTGAAGAGTGTGGGATTTTGTGACATGGTTGTTAATACCGTCCTCTGGGGGACCTTCTGCCGGTGCGAAAAACGTGGCCACTTTGCAGGGTTTTTGTAACTTACTCTGTCAGCCCAAAGGGAAAGGGAAACCCGGGGCCCAGATCTGGAAAATATGTGTTGGTCCCGTGGGGCACCAAGCTAGTTCTTATGCCTGGTTTTGTAGCCTCCACCCTTTCCCGCTCTGCGGGAAGAGAGAGTAAAAGCCGGTGCACCGTACAATGAGCGGCGAATAGTTGTATTAGTACAAACGAATACATCTTTTCTTGCCCCTGCACAGTGCCTCGTCATGGCTCTCATGGGTTGATCTGAGTAGAGCACGTGACCTAAAACTCGGCCTGTTTTTTAAAGGTAGCTTTTTTTTCAAAGTAATTTCCCCAAATCAGTAGGAGCCCGCCACTCAAGTTTTTGACCTGAATACGTAATCTATTCATGGTTGGTCCCTTGAAATCATTTCAAGAGATTTCTCGGGAGTCTGAGGCAGTTCCTTGCAAGACTGGTAATTAGGTCCCAAAACCTCTGAGGCCCGTCGTTCTAAATTGCCTTTTCCCTTCACTACTAGTGCAAAATATCAGCATAGCTGGGGGCTGTGTACCACTATGAAAAGGGGGCTACAAGTTCCTGCATAAGGAGTTAAAAGGGGAGGATGAGCACACCCCCTTGTGGGTACCCTTTTCCAGGGGTTTTTAAAGGGGAAAAGGGAGTGTCCCCGAAAGCTGAACAGGCTGCCCCGCCCCCAAAGGTAGGACTCTATCCCGGCCCGGAGGCGTCCTTTGATTCCCCTTCCCAGCAGTATTTTCCAAATGCTGTGGGGGTGGCTAGCTCAAATGGCCTTTCAAGGTCGAGGTAAACGACGATACTAGGTTTTTTGTTGCTATCAGCAATCTGGCTTAGTAGAGTGGTTATGCACTCTGCTGTTCCCCCCCTTTGGTGAAGCCCAAAAATGGATTTGAGAGGGTCCAAGTTTTTCCCTAGGAGGCGGTTTAACCCATCCTCTCAGCAGTCTTGGCTAAGCAGCTGGTCAGCGATATGGGTCTCAGTCTAACATACAGAGGTAGAAAGACATTATATTATAGGCGGAGAGTGGAGTGACACACGTGACCTGGGAATGTCATAAGAACAGAATGGGGGAAACACGAGAAGGCCTACGGGGCCCATCGAGGCGGTCCTTTATCAAAAAACCCTCTCCCTATGATGAGGACGGGTAGACATGAAATAGTGACTCCTGTGTTTTTGGGGTTGGGTGTTTTAAAGTATCATGTACCCAATGCTTTTAAAATTTTTGTATTTTCCCAGGTTGCTTCTTTTTTGTCGGTGCGACGATTAGTGGGGCTTCCGGGCACCATGGGCGTCTGAGGTTGGTTCGGTGAGAAGGGTTGTGCCTCTTTCCATTTCATCAAATGCCCCGTGGGGTCTTGTGGGGACACGGCGTACCTTACATCGTCTCTGTTAGAGGGATTTCATGTTTTCGGCGGGCTGCAAGATCTCTGCCTGTCTCGCCTACATATTTCTTGGGGCAGAACCCCCAGGGGTAGTGTGGGCCCTGCTGTAGAATTAGGTGTGGGCTGATTTTGAGTGAGGTCTTTGATTTTTAAAATGGGTTTAAAATTTTCCCACAGGGTTTTTAGGTAAGCACATATGCAAATTAGGGAAACTTTTTTTCGAAACGTTTCGCCACACAGTAGGGTTCTTCAGTCGAGTACAAAAAATTTATAGAAGCAGAAGATACTGAAGACGAGTAATTTAGTCCCTCACCCTTAAAGTTTTTAGGTGGTCGTCCCCAGCGGGAAGGCATTGTTCCTGGTATGAAAAAAAAAAATATGGAGATTTAATGACAGGGTGGAGCCTTATATAGGCCAGGAGGTTGCGTGGTACTAGGGAGGTAAGAATCAGAGTTGGGGGACAGGTCCCCTCAAATCCAGCCCTTTCTCACTAGTAGGGTTTTCGAAGTTTATTGAGGTCTGTACCGATACCCCGTGTTGCTTGTCAACAGATTGAACATTAAAAAGGAAAAAATACCGACAGGTTGTTGGTAAGACCTATGCAAAAGTTAGGAAACTTTATTTTAAAACGTTGCCACACAGAGGGTTTTCGTGATACAGAAAAGTTGATAGAAGCAGAAATACTAGAAGACATGTAATAGTCCACCCTTGAAATTTTTTAGGGGGTCATCCCTCAGTCGGAGAAGGATTGTTCCATGTCGAAAGAATATGGAGTTGGTGACGGATAGAGCCTTTACCGAGGGGGGGTAGGTAGGCCACTAGTGATGTAGAATAACATTAAAATGTATAAAAATTTCCAACAATGTAAGAAAGAATTTAGACATTATGCAACACAGGGGAAACTTTATTGAAGAAACGTTTCGCCACCGTGGGTTCATTTCCAATACGAAGTAGAAGTGGAAATAAAACACTATGCAGTATAAATTTATCCTTTTTTGACTACGTTTCGCCCACAAGTGGGGTTTTTCAAGTCACAAAAAGAATACCCGGGGGGGAAGGAATGCGGAGTATTTATAGTCAGGTTAGAAGCTGGGGTCAGTGGAGAATGCTGCATCTATGATGTACCGATACGGTTTTGAGTCTAAAATCTTGGGTGCTTGGAAAGGAGATGAAAAAGTTTTGGCGACCCCCACTTTTTACTTTGGGGGAAGCGTAAAAGAATTTCTTGCAAGGGGTTTCAGCTAGTTGTAAAAGCCATATTCTGGTTAAAGTTGGGGAAAAGAAATAATGTGTTTTCCGGATTTCGTATTGGGTGTTGTCTTCTGTGGCGATAGTTTTGGGGTTTCTGTTTTTACAAATGGTTGTGTGTTTTACGGTGTTGTACGCGGGCTTTCATTGTGTCGTCGCCTGCTTGGATTTTGTTCTGAAATAGGTTTGGGGGCCCCTTGATGTTTCCCCCAGTAAAATTGTTGCAGTCATTACAAGGGTTATGTATCCCCCTGCGAGGGGGAAGTTTTGTCCTGTCATCATGGAAATGTCCTTATGGCGGGGTTGTGGGGTAATACTTGAAAGAGTATTGGAAAAAAATGTTGGGAAAAAAGTTTTTGGGCAATGGATTTGGGGGGGAGGATTGTTTCTTCTCGCAGTGTCTTTTTGGGTTTGTTTAAGATGTTTAATGCCCATGTTCCTTTTCCCCCCGGTAGTTTGTTTGTGATTGAAAAAGCCATGTGTGGGGGAAATATCAATAAAGGATCACATTTATGCTATGGTTTAATTTCCCTGTGTCGGTATTTTAACCTTAAATTTTCCCCAAAGTAGAAGTGGTAAGAGAGTAGAAGTTGAGGTGGAAAAAATAAAACACAAAGCAGTATAAAGTGATCCTTTATTTGGGAAATTTCACCCCACGGGGCTTTTTTAAGTCACCACGGATCTACCGGGGGGTTTGGAAGGGAGGGGAGTATTTATAGTTATGTTCAGAATGTTGGGTCAGGTGGAGAATGCTGCATCTGTGATTACCGGGTGGGGTTAAGAGTCTTGGGGGCTAGGCAGGGGTATTGGGCAAATTGTGAGTAGACCTTTGCAGTGTTCTATGTTCTTTTGTGGGATAGCGATGAAGAGTTTCTTGGCGGTGGGTTTAGCTATTTTTTAGAAGCCATTGTTCGGTTGAAATGTTGGTTATAGGAAACGATGATTCCAGGATTCTTCTGTATTTAGTGTTGTTTCTTTGGTTAAGTCTTAGTTCGAGTTAATTAAATGGTTGTGTGAAATTCGTGTTGTACACAGGGATTCCTTGTTTGTCGTCCTGCTTGCATATTGGGTTCTGAAATACGGTTTGGAGGTCTCTTTTTGTTTTGCCCCCAAAATAAATTTTTTGCATTTTTAAAATTT
>NW_026468167.1:0-12998 GCF_026875155.1 Cherax quadricarinatus | reverse complement strand
CGAACCACCTATCCCACTGAGTGGGGTGCCAAAAGAAAAAAACTGAAGTTTCTCCTTTTAAATTTTGTAATATATACAGAAGAGGTTACTAGCCCCTTGCTCCCGGCATTTTAGTCGCCTCTTACGACACGCATGGCTTACAGAGGAAGAATTCTGTTCCACTTCCCCATGGAGAGAAAAGAGGAAATAACAAGAACAAGAATTAGAAAGAAAATAGAAAAAACCCAGAGGAGTGTGTATATATATGCTTGTACATGTATGTGTAGTGTGACCTAAGTGTAAGTAGAAGTAGCAAGACTTACCTGTAATCTTGCATATTTATGAGACAGACAAAAGACACCAGCAATCCTACCATCATGTAAAACAATTACAGGCTTTCGTTTTACACTCACTTGGCAGGACGGTAGTACCTCCCTGGGCGGTTGCTGTCAACCAACCTACTACCTAGATATATATATATATAATATATATATATATATATATATATATATATATATATATATATATTTTGTACAGGTGAGCTTTTGTGTCCTTCCTTATAATAAATTTAATATTGTCTCTACATTTAATGTGAAGGTACAAGCTGGGCCTAAAGTGGTTTCTTTTTCTATTTTAAATAATATAAATGTCCTTAAACTAGGCAGGCTGTTTACTCCCTATGAACCAGGACTTTTATTTATGTTACGCAGTCAAAAGCGTAACTTGGGGGCCTGTCTGGGATGAATTATCAAATTTAGAATGATAATTCACATTTGAAATCTGGAGAGTCAATATTTAAAGGAAAGATTTATAAAATATTAATGGCAATAAATTTTTTTCAGGCATAATCAATACATTTATTTCTCTGTCTGATATTTGCATGTGCAGCTTTTGTTGATTCAAGGAGTTATTTAATAATAATAATAATTCTCTATGAATGTAATAATTTAATGAACCTGTGTGCTTTGCTGTGTGAGTTATTATTTTATATAAGTAATTTCTACTGTAATAAGCAAGTATTTTGTGCTATTAATTTTTAAGATATCTGTAAGCAGTAGAGATTCTAGTGGTGACAGGGGTCTGGGAGATCCTGGATCAAACCCCACTGCTCATAATGAGAGTAATGAAGCACACATTTTAAGATTTAAACTAGCTCTAATTATGGAAGAAAAAGATCTGAGAAGGATTGAACGTACTAAAATACGGGAAGAGAGTTAGAAGTCAGTAGAGCTAAAGAGAGTGAGAAAGAGAGTTTACTGCTTCACAAAATGGAACACGTAACATGCTATAGAGTTTGTCCCAAAAATTTTTTGAAAAAAGATCCTGATTTCGCTTCTTCGCTTCTGATGACCAGAGCTTTGGTTAGATAGGTAAGGAAGAAGGATGGGTAAGGATGGAAATATTGGAAAAGGGTGGGAGGGGGGGGAGAGGTAGGATATAAAAGGTAAGTGGCCCAACCACTTTGGTGTAATATAAAAAGTGTATGTGAATTGATAAGATATTCTTTAATGGGTATAATACTAACCCATCAGAGTCACATACATATAATAGGTATATAAGTACATGACTCTGAATTGGTAGTAGTTATACAAGTTGCAATTGCTTTATTTTTTTTTTTTTTTTTTCCAATTGAAGGGAATTTTATTAGGCAAGGGAAACAAATAAATTTTTGGAGTTTTTAAGGGGTGTGAAATGCTTTTTTGGGGGCCAAAAGTATAATAGAAATAATAATACAAAAATTTTTTAAGATTTTTAAATTTAATTTTTTCTGTTTAGGGTTTCAAATAATTTTCCCAAGGTAATTGTAAAACCGGGTGGGTATTCTTTTAAATTTCCCGGGACGCCCCTGGGGGAATAATTTTTTCCCTTGGTAGGGAAATTGAGGGAATTGGTGATTTAGTTTTCTTCATTAATTTTCCCAAATTTATTTACATAAAAATTTTTGAAAAAGGTTTTACGGGGAAATTTTTTAAAATTTTTTGGGTTTCTTTAAAAAATTGGGTTCTTTTAAACCCACAAAAAAGTTTTAAGGCCCCAAGGGGATATTAAATTTTTAACCCTTAAAATTTTAAAAATTAAAAATTTAAGGGGAAATTTGGGGGATTAGGGAAGGGGGAAAATTTTAAATTTTTGAAATTGGGGGGGGTTCCCGGGATGGATTTAAAGTTTTTTGGGATTTTTCCTTATTCATTTTTGTTGGGTTAAATTTTTCTTTTAAGGTTTGGGGTTGCTGAATTTAAACCCCAAAGGGACAAATTAGTTTAGGGGGTATGGGAAAAATTTTTTTTATGGTAATTATGTGAAGGGATTTTGCGGCAGTTAACTTTCCCTTTGGAGGGGGAAATCCCAACCTTTTGGATACATTTTTTTTGTAAAGGTTAAAGGGTAAAAACAATTGTCAATTTTCGAAAGAATTTTTTTTTCGGGTTTAGAGTTTTGCCCAAAAAACCCCTTTTAATGGTTAAAATTTGGTTTTCCCTGTCTGTAAAACATAAAAATAGCAGGGGGGTAAGTTGAAAAGTTTTTTAAATTTTGGGGGGTGTAAACCAAGGGGATTTTTTAAAATTCTTCCAGGGGTTTTTGGGGTTTTAAAGGTTTAGGGGGTTCGCTTTGCCCCAACACCCAAAAAAGGTTTTAGGTGGGGGAAAAATTTAAAAAGGTATTGAATTTATGGGGGGGGGGAAAACATTCCCCTTGGGAATCCCAACCGTTTGGGATCTTTTTTTAAATATGGGAAATGGTCCTTTTTGGGTTAATTTGAAATTTAAATAAGAAACCTCCCCCCATTTTAAGGGTTGGGTTTTTCAATTTTGTAATTTGGACCCCCGGGGTTTCCCCAAAAAAAAAGTTTTTTGGGTTTTAAAAAAATTTGGGATTTGTGTTTCCAATGCTTTTAAACCCCTTCTAAAATTTTTAAAGGGGAAGGGCACAGAAAAGGGGGGGTTTTTTTTTCCCTGAATCCAAAGGGGGGGTTTTTGGTTTATTTTTGGGACCTTATAATGAAAAGGGGGGGGCCCAAAAAAATACAAGTTTTCTAAAGGGTTTTTGGAAAACAATTTTTGTAATTTTAAAGATTTGGGCCTTTTGGTTTTTAAATCCGTAGGGTCCCCCCCCCCTTTTTGTAGTGGGAAACCTTGAATTTGAATTTCAAAAGGGTCAAAAAAATTCCTTTTAAATTTTTAAAAAGTTGAAAAGCCCCAAAGGGAAAGGGGCCCGCCCTTTGTTTTTTTTATTTTTGGGAATAAACGGTTTGATTTATTTTAATTGCCTTTAAAAATTTTAATACTTCCGGGGGCCCAGTTTAAAAGTTTTGGAAAAGGAATTTAAAAATTTTTCCCCCAAAAGTTTGTTTTCCCGAGGGGCAATTTTGGTTTTGTGTTTTAATTTGGGAGTTTGGGGGGAATCCAAATTTTAAAAATAAAAATCGGAATCCGTTGGTTGTGTCGGGGGAAAGAAAGTTGGTTTTTAATGGTTTTGTTCAATACTTTTTTCCTAAAGTTGGGCCCCCTAAAAATTGGGGGAAAAATTTTTCCATCTTTTTTAATCCCCCCTTTTGGTTGGGGGATTTACGGGGGAGTTAGATTTTTTTGGGGGCTTTTTTTTATTTGGTGGGGGATTAGGGGAAAATAGGGTTTATTGGGAAATTTTCTTTTTTATTAATTTTTTCCCCTGTCAAATTTTTCCCATTTTTTTTCTTCAATGGGGAAATTATAGAATTTTAAGGGCAATTTCCCGGGGGGGGAACCCCGATAAAATTTTTCCGTTGTTGGGGTAAAAGTTTTATTTTTCTAGGGTTTTTTTTGGGGACAAAATTTTTTTATAAAGGTTTGGGTTTTTTTGTTTTTTTAAGAAACCTTATTTTGGGAAATTATAGTTTTCCCTTGTATTGAAAAGTTTTTTTTTTTTTTAGGGGCCCAAGCGTACTTTTTATGCGTAATATCTTGTTGTGTATTTTAAATCGCCATTTTAACCGGTCCCCTCCCCGGGTTTATGGGTAATAAAGCAAGAGCTCCATTCGGGAAACCCTTTTTAACCGTAGCATTTTGGGGCCCTTTTTTGTTAAAGACATTGGGCAAAAGGGGTTTTCGGTTTAGGCCCCTTTTTATCATTTTATACAGTGTTTTTTAAACTTTTTGGGGGGCTTAAATTAAATTCGAAAGAGTCTGCTAAGCCCGGGCTTTGGCTGTGTTGATTTTTTTAAGAAAACATAATGTTGAGTGAGCACCCTTTCAAATTTCATACCCCAAAGATCTTTTTTGGGGTTTTCCCTAAGGGCTCGGGTTTACCTCTGATGGAAAATCCCCCCCTTTATCTTCGAGGTTAAAGGCAAAACATCCTACGTGCAAACCCAAGGGCCCTTTTGTCGGGTTTATCGTAATTCCCCCCTTTTCTTCCCCAAAAATTAGATGTTCGACGAAGTTCAATATTCTTTTTTTCTATGACTCTCCATATTTGATTTTCCTGTTACTGGATTTAAAGAGACGACATGAATAAAAATAAACTGAAAACTGTGCAAAATTTGTGTCATTAAACTCGGGTTGGGGAAGGCTTTTCACATAAATTTTAAATCAGAAGGGGACTGAGAAAAGAACCTTTTTTTGGACACCACCTTGGGTTTAAAAGGTTCTGTCGATTTTGCCATAAAGGTGGGAATGATTTTTTTTTTGATTTTTAAAAAATTTATAATTACTCTAAAAGAAAGCCCATTTTAATGGTCGGTAGGAAATGAGTTTTTTATATAAGGCCACCCGGGCCAAAAAAGCTAAAAAAAGCTTTATGAACATCCCTGGGGGAAATTTAAAGGGAAAATTTGCCCCTCCTTTTTTAGACTTGCTACGGGGTCAAAAATAACATTTATTGCATGGTTGGGACCTCAAGGGTTTTTCAAACCCAAAATTGTTTTTCATAAAAAAAGGGTGTTTGAAACCCATTTTTAAAATTCAATCTTTTGGAAATGATTTTCCCTAAAGAATTTTTCCAGTGACTTCAATAAAGATATAGGTCATAGTTCCCGGGTTTTGGTGGATTTTCTTTTTTGGGGTTTTTCAAGAAAGACATCCTAGCATCTTAAAAACAACGGGAAAATGTCCTAGGCCAAAAAGGCCTTTAAAAGATTTTTAAAACCAAAGGAAGTTTTAAATTTTCTAGGTATACTTTATTTTTTTTTAAATTGTTTTTCCAGAGAGGCCGGGGGCTCTATTTTTTCTTTCTTCCAAAAACCCTGACTTATCTCTAGTAATGTAAAAGGCCCTAGTAAGCGGGTGGGTACCCTTCAAGAGTTAGTATCGAGGAGGTATTTTGTAGATCATCCCCAACCCTTTTCATCTCTCCATTCATTTACCCAAAATGATAATGATTTTTATTAAATTGACGACGTTTTTTTGTGGGGAGAGAAAATTTTTTCCCATACATCACCCATTTAAATTAGCCCCGGTCCTTGGATCGCAAATTTAAAATTTTAAAATCTTTATCATCCTCATCAGTGAAGGTATAACTAGGTAGTTAGGACCTTGTGGGTTTGCCCCTAAAAGTTGTTTGGATTTACCCAAATTTTGCTTTGGGTTTACGTTTTTATTGATTAGGGTTGAAGAACTAGAAATTCCAATGTCCCCCTTTTGGGGGGTTTACTAATCATGAATTAATTCGGGGCCCCAAAACGGGGGCGTGTAGCTGCTGGGGTTTTCGCGTTTTTTAAGATGCCTTCGACATTTTTGCTTGATAATTTCCCTTTAAATTCTCTAATTTTCTCATTTATAATTGTTGTATATCTTTGTGGGAACTAATTTGGGAAGTTGCAAATTTGGAACCCTTTAATTATTCGATTTTTGCAGGACCTGAAATTTCATCCCTCAATTGCACGGAAGGTAATTTTCCAAAACACAATTTTACCTCCCCAATATGCCCGAAGGGGGCAAATCCCACTGTTAAGGTTGGGGGTTTTGGAGTTTTCAGGTATTTTAAAAAGGAGAAGTTTTTAGTTGTATTAAAAACAGGGAAATTTTCAAACCTACATTTCCCCCAGGGGAAATACGACAGTGAAAGAAAAATTTTACATCCCCTGGTTTTGGGCAGTACTAATCTGGTGTTCCCGGATGGGGCCAATTTACGTTTGAAGAAAGGGGCCTTTAAAAACAGGGTTTTCAGCTGCATGATATTAAAGAGTTGTTTTTCCCCCTTTTAAATCCCCCCAGGAATACCACTCCCATTTAAAAAAGGGGAGGGTGATGAGCATTAAAATCCCACTAAAAATTTTTGGAATATTTTTTGCTTAATAACCATGCAAGAATTGACCCTATATATGGGTGTCCGGGGGGAAAAAATCCAGTTTCCCATCACTATTGTCCCTGGGACTTGTTAGTTCTATTGCAAGAATTTTTCTTACCACATGAATATTTTTTTTAAATGTATAGCCAAAATTTAAAACCCAAAATGGCAAACCACTAAAGGGTCCCCCTCGATTTCTCCACAGTAGAAATAACCACAAAAATTTAAAATGTTTGGTCAACTCTTTAGCTGTCTCGTTTAAAATATAACATCGGAATTTTATTTTTGTATTCAACCCCAAAAAGGAACGGTTTTTAAAGAAATGTTGAACATTAAGTTGGAAAAAATTTTAATACCCATTTTTGCTTTTTTCGCCCTACACGGGGTTTTGAAAAGCCCCGCAGTAATGTTTTGTGTTTTTATCCCACACTATCTCTGCTGGACTCGCAAGGGGGGGAGGGCATTTTGTATCTACACTATCCCTGCTAGACTCGTCAAGGGGAGGAAAGGTTTTTGTGTTTTTATCCACACATCCCTGCGAAATCGTTTAAGGGGAGGGTCATGTGTTGAAACTACCCCTTTTCCCTGCTGACTCGTCAAGGGGAGGAGGGCATGTTTTGTATCACACTAACCCGCTGGGAAACGTCAAGGGGAGGAGGTCATGTGTTGTTTCTACACTATCCCTGCTGGATCGTCAAGGGGAGGCCTGGTTTTTTGTATCACCCTACCCTTTCTGGACTCCCCCAAAGGGGGGGAGAGAACTTTTGCGGGATGCTTTGGGATTAAAAAAAGCCCCATCTTTACAAAAGGCAGTAATATTAACAGACTCTTAAAATCGTTAAAACTCTTTTGAGTCAAACCCTCATAAAACTTTAGGTATGCTATTCCCATTTTTTAGGGAAACAGAGGCTCGTGAAGTTAATGGGAGAAAATGTTACTCCCAAAGAATTTTTAGATAGGGAAGGGAGTTACCTTGGGAAAATTCCGTTCAAAAAGGGTCAGCTAAAAATAGGGGAGAGAGTAGGCAAACCCCTTTCCCGGGGGATTGTTATTTTTTGGTGTTGACTTATCGGGGTTTTTGGGGTTGACAACCTGGGTTTGCGAGGAGGGCGATCCCTGGGCCAGAGATGTTTTTCTTATTTTTTTGATGTAGAGATGGGACTACTTTTTGTTTTGAGAAGTCTGGGGCATAATACCCCTTTACATTTTTTAGGGTAGTGAGGGAGTGATCCCCCTTTGCCTTTTAAAAGACATTTAAAAAACCCGAGAATTTAGAGTTGAATGCACCACCTGCTATGTCTAGGGCCCAACCCAAAACATATTGGGTCTTTTTAATTCCCCCGTCGTGGATACGTGGGCATTGAGATTTCGACTGAACCTTGTTGCTGGGGGTCTGTTGAAGTAGGGGTTTGATTGGGGGAAACCCCAAAGGGCAGAAAAATTTCCAAAAATTGGAACCATTGGTAGAGACCTGAGGACCCCCTTTATCCAGGCCCCCGTGGGAAGGAATTTTTTACATGGTTTTTGGGGGTGCCTGGGGGGTGGTCTTCTTAAAAAGTGGGAAAATTTTTGGGGTCAAGAATTTTCCTTTCATTTCTTTTTTTTTTTCGGGCAAATACAGAAACAGCAATGTTTTTTCCCTTACAGAGGACACATTTTTGGGGTATTTTATTGGTACAATCACGATAGGGAAATTTGGGGCCCGGCAAAACTACAAATTTGCCCTTGTTAAAGGGATTTGTTGTTGTTAGACCCCCAAAGGGAAACACTTGAAAACATTTTGGGGGGGTTAAAAAAACTGACAAAGCGTTTTCCCTAAAATTTGGGCAGATTACCTTTTACTGAAAAAATTTGAAGCCATTTTGACACACAATTTGCCTCCTCAGGGGGCTCGAGTATTAATTTTTAAATTACCTAAATTTTTGTTGGGGTTTTGAGAAATTTTTTCTTCACAGCCCTAAGGTCAGAATTCTCGGGATTAATGTTATCAACCCAAATTTTAAATTAAAATGCTGTGTTTTAAAAAAATGGGTTTAAATTTTGGGCCCCAAACACCCCCTCTGAGCTTGATTCTGTCAGGGGCCAAATGGGGGAACACCAGAATTTTTTAGTTTTTTCCAAGACAACATGCTTTAATATTTAAGTAACTTTTTTTTCCCAAGAGAGGAAGTACGCTCCCCGCGTGGGGTTTTAAAAAAACCCCCCTGGAGCAACAGTTTTGTTTTGAGCAAAAAACATTTAAAAAATTTTTTCATGACATTTGAATTTTCCAAACCCAAAGCAAAACTTTCACGAATCCTCCCCCATGATGCCTGGGAAGGTGCATCTGGGAGAGGAGTTTTTTTTTAACCCAAAAGGATCTTTCCTTTAAAGTTAGCCAACATCCTATTTTTAGCGACTTATGAAGGGCAGCCCCTAAATGGGCCTTTCCCTCGAGTATGGGGGGAAAGGGCCCCAAGGGAAAGAAACGGGTTGGGTTTTAAAAAAACCCCACGGGCTTAAACCCGAGTCAAAATGGCCCTTTTGTTTAAATCGCCAAACAAGTTTTCCGAAAAAGAAGAAGATAGGCCCTTTTGAAGGAAAACAATGTTATGTAGTGTGTTTAAATGTGTGGGCCCGTGTTTTTATGTAGGTAGGGGAGGATGGGGGGATGGGGAGAGAGGGGTGAAAAAGCAAACAATTCCCCCGCCTTACCCCCTTGATGGGAAAGGGGCTCGAAATACTGCCCAAACAAGTCTCCCTCCCCTCTGGGGAAGAAAAAACCCACTCAAAAAAACCCAAAAAATTTTCGGCAACAGTGTTCAGAGTTGCTCCCGCTAAGAGCAGGAACGCACTTTTTCTCTCCCCGGGGGCTGGGTCCCAAATCCCAAATTTTTCC
This sequence comes from Cherax quadricarinatus, assembly GCF_026875155.1. Classification (NCBI taxonomy): domain Eukaryota; kingdom Metazoa; phylum Arthropoda; class Malacostraca; order Decapoda; family Parastacidae; genus Cherax; species Cherax quadricarinatus. Next base: position 3,877 of record NW_026468167.1, on the reverse strand, counting down.
AAAAAAAGAACCCGAAACTTTTTTTTAAATTGTTTGAAAAAATACAAAATCCCAAAGTGGCCAGACAGTAACCCGGGCCACATTAGCCCCAAAACCCCGGGAAATTGAAAAAGGGGGCAAAGCTATTAGCTCTCTAAGAAGCCCTGAATTTTTTCCTTTTTAAAAATTTTTTTTTTTAAATTTTTTTTTTTTTTTTTCTTTTTTTTGAAGGGAAGGCCGGGAAATTTTTAAATTGGTTTGCAAAAAACCCCCCAACCTTTGGGTTGGGGGTAAGGAAAAAGGAAAGATTTATGTCCCCCCTTGCTGGGCTAAAAAGGTTCCCCCCCAAAATTTTTGTAAATTTATTAAAGAAAAGGTAATGCCTTAAATTTTTTTAAAGGAAGCCAAATTTTTTTTAGCCTCAAAAACCCAAAAAAATTTTTTAGGGTTACAAACCCCCAGAAACAGGGGGTTCCCCCGGGGTTTTAAATCTACTTTTCCCAAAAAAACCCGCCCCAAAGGAAAAAGGGGAAAAACAGTTTTCGGTTTAAAAAAAATCAGGAACAGTGGAAAAAACTCAGTTCCCCCAAGGGGCCCGGGACCCAGTGTACCTCACGCAGGCATGGTATCTTAAAGTTTATAATTATACTTACTGTAATAAGAAGGTCATTTACTGCAGTATTGCAGAGAGATGCTTAAGGACCAGGCTGCTGCACTGACTCTCAAGTACCCCAGTTACACATGCAGTAGCTTGTATTGCAGTCTTACCCCAGAGTACACCAAGAAGTCAGCTGTTTTAGACCCTCGGATGAAGGTCTTTCAGTAAGTCCTCAGGGGCTTTACAAAAAAAAGGGTAGGGCAGAAGGTGTTAAGTCTTTAAGGTACGGATGTAGCACATTCCCCCTTTGCCCAAGGATGTATTGCCAGTGTCAGAAGATACACTGCAAAAGATATTTTTTTAAAAAGAATTTCAGGATCTACTAGTGGGACTCCAGTGCATAAGTTGTGGTGGAGTCTACCAGTCTGGGTACCTGCCTACAGGTATTACAGAAGATTTACCTTTTCCAGGTGTTGACCTACTACTAGGCAACGATGAAACGGGTCTTCTCAAAAGTTAGGAATGTTTGGTTTGGAGGAACCCTGATTTACAAGGTTTTACGGTAAAAACTAAAGCTAACTGTGACTAAAAAAAATTTCGTTGTGTACTATCACTAGGCAGGTGAGCAAAGAAGAACTTCTGTGCCTCGCCTTGAACTTTCTACTGACTGTGGTGACAGTTTGGGTCTGGGGAGCCTTTTCATTGAGTCTGACGTGCAGGAGATTCTGGTAAGTAATGAACCGGCCCAGGTCAAACCCGGTTTGGGGGGAAACGTCTCGGTGTTGGCATGGGAATGAATACCCTGACTCGGAAGTAGCTGGTTGAGGTCCAAGGATGTGGTGACTACCTGAAGGCTATTTAGCATGCATTTTGTGTGCTGTTACACCATGATCACACTTGTCAAAGGCTTTTGCAAAATCCGTGTATACTACATCTGCATTCTATTTGTTTTCCAAAGCATCCAAGACCACATCATAGTGATCCAGTAGTTGAGAGAAGCAGGAGCGACCTGCTCTGAACCCATGTTGCCCTAGATTGTGCAACTGTTGGGAGTCCAGGTGGTTTGTATCCTACTTCTTAGAATTCTTTCAAAGATTTTTATGATGTGGGACGTTAAAGCTATTGGTCTATAGTTCTTAGCTGCTGCTTTGCTGCCACCTTTATGAAGTGGGGTTATATCCGTTATTTCTAGTGACTGTGGAATCTCGCTTGTGTCTATGCTCCTTCTCCATAGCATACTTAGGGCCGTGAGAAGGGTTTCTTGCAGTTCTTAATGAACACCGAGTTCCACGATCTGGGCCTGGGGCTGAGTGCATGGGCATGTTGTTAGTGGCTTTCTCAAAGGCTAGTGGAGTTTAGCGTTATGTCAGAAATTTGGTATACATTGACAGAGTTTTGAGGCTCATTCATGAAAAAATTATTTGGATTGTCTATCTTTAGACTGATTAGTGTCTCGCTAAACACAGAGTCATATTGAGATTCAGTAACTCATTCATTTCTTTGTTGTCATTGTGTAAGTTCCATCTTGTCTGAGCAGGGCCCGATACAAGATGTGGTTTTTGCCCTTTTTTCTGGCATATGAAAAGAAATATTTTGAATTTCTTTCAATTTCACTGATCACTTTTAGCTCCTCTGTCTCTCCTGGATCCTGTATGAGTCCATTAACTTAAGCTTAATATTTCCATTTCCCTGGGTTTGTGGCTTTCTTCCATGTTTCAGATAATCTAGCATTCTTAAGAAGCTAAGTATTTTTCGCCTTCTCCTGTATAGGGAGTGTCTCTCTCTCTCTCTCCAGTTTTACTTCTTCTCTTTTTGTTTATTAGGAGAATATGCCTTGAACATACTTCAGTTACCAGGAAGTTGATTTTTTCAAGGGACTGGTTAGGGTCCATGTTATTAAAGACATCTTCCAAACATGTTTCATTTAGGACATGGTTTACCTGGTACCAGTTGATGTTCTTTTCATTGAAGTTGAATTTGGTGAAAGCTCCCTTATAGCTGTATACATTTTGCTGATCAGGACTCCTGTGCATGCAAGTCTGGACTTGGATTAGATTGTGATCAGAATAGTTGTTTTTGATGTTGTTATGTTTTTACCAGGTCCTCATTATTTGTGAAAATACGGTCAAGTGTGTTTTTCCAGTCTTGTTGGCTGCACTATCTGCTAGGTTTAGGGTGTGTTTATTACAGAAATTCAGCAGCTCATGTGTGTGTGATTTCATCTGAGCTGCTACATTATTTGCTACATTCTTCCATTTGTATGTCTTAGATTGAAATCTCCATGCAGCAAGATGTTTGGAATGGGCTGGAAGGTTTTCTAGACAGTATTCAATTTTCGTTAGCTGTTCCTTGAACTGTTGGGAAGTTGTATTGGTGGCTTATATACAAGCACAATGACTAAGTTTTGGTTCTCGATTTTTATTGTTAGAACTTTATCTACATCATTTGTGGTGTTTAGTATCTACGTGCAAATGAGCGACTCTTTGACATACAGGCCAAACCCCCCCCCCCCACTTTGTTTCCTGTTCTTTCTGTCGCATCTGAAAAGGTTGTACTCAGTTATCCATATTTCACTGTTAAAGTAATCTGTTGCGTGGGTCTCTGTGAAGGCTCCAAAACATTGCATTTAACTTTCCTAGAAGTTCACTGATGAAAGGAATTTTGTTGTTGGTGGATGGCCTAAGGCCCTGTATTTAGCAAATATACATGAGGTCATGTTGCGTGTTTGTTGAGGGGATTTGTTGTTGGCATTAGTAGTTATGATTCTGAGGGACAGGGTGGGGGGGGGCACTGTCTGTGCCTCCAGTCAAACAAGGCTCAAAGGTGGCGAACTATTTTGATTATTTCTTTTCATTTCTTTCTTCATTTCCAGCCACTAAAATATCACTTGAAGTGGAGTTTGTAGTAACTACTGTAACTACTATGATTTATTTTACGGGGATATATCTAAGGCAGAATTTTTTTTAACCTTTGCTAATGCCTGTACCTTCCCCTGTCTGAAAACTTCCATAAAGCGTAGTACAGTAGATCAGCGACACAGAGATAATAAGAATTTATGCGATTTCAACTATAAAAAAAATTGTCTTAGTGGTTCTTTTGTTATTGATGTTGAAACGAGGTCCTGATTTACCAATAGTCACACGCATGTTATCACTTGCATCATTATTATTATTATAATCAAAAAGAAGCGCTAAGCCACAAGGGCTATACAGCGCTGCAGGGTAGGGAAGGAAGCAGGGAATTGGATGGCAGAAGGGAGGGGGGATGATCAGCAGGTTACAGAAAACACGGGCAGGGATA
>NW_026468166.1:0-13146 GCF_026875155.1 Cherax quadricarinatus | reverse complement strand
AATATACTCATAAATTCTAGCGGCTTCAAATCGGCAGGAGAAAGTGGTAGGCCCACATGTGAGAGAATGGGTCTGTGTGGTCAGTGTCCCACCATATAAAAAAATCCTGGAGCACCCCAGTGCATAATGAGAAAAAAAAAATGTCCGTTTTTTTAATTAAAATGCCGACTTTGTGGTCTATTTTCGTATAGTTTGTGGTTGTATTCCCGTTTTCTTGGTCTCATTTGATAGATGGAAAACTATATTATAGAAATAGAGGTGATTTTGTTTTAATTTTACTATAAAAAGAACCTGGAAATGGAGCACAAAGTACGGGAAATGTTTGATTTTTGCCGATGTTCAAAAGTAAACAAATGATGTCATTGTCCAATAAATGTCCAAATAGCCATTCTAATATGCAGTCATGAATGGGTTGATGTAATTTTTACAATTATTACAGTATTGCACTAGTCTGCATAACAGTAAATCTTCTATTTTTTGTTTGAATAAAATTTCAAAATAAAAAGCAAGAGTAATATCACAGGGGCCTGGAGACATAACTGATGAACAAAGAAAATGTTATTTTAGAGCCAGGAATGTCTGCATTGTTCATTCTGGTCCTTATTTTGAAATTGTCATATTTTTTATTTATTTATTTATTTATTTATTTATAATTTGAGCACACTTACAGAGGTACAAAAAAAAATACAGATAAGAGCAGTATGCCAAAGCCACTTATACTATGCATAGCATTACGGGCTGGCTTAAAATTAACTTAAGATTAACTAAGCAATGATGAAATCAGTGAAAAACATTAATGTAAACTGATTACTATAAAGCACAAGTGAGTATTACAAAGACAGGTCATATGGTTGCATGCATTGTTGTAAATTCAGTAGAATGGAGTATTCTGTTAGGTAGTGAATTTAAAAATAATAAAGTTAGATTGGGTTTTAGGTTTAACATTTATTGTGATATAATTGTGGGGAAACATTTAAGATATACAATTTATAAGGTTCAGTTATTCAGTATTTATTTGGTTTTGGGTGGAGTAAGTGATCTTTGAGAAAAGACTTGAATTTATAAACAGGTAGTGTTTCTTTTATATTTACAGGTAATGAATTCCAGATTTTAGGGCCTTTTATGTGCATTGGTTTTTGCATAGCGTGAGATGGACACGAGGAATATCAAAGAGTGATCTGTGCCTTGTGTTATGGTCATGTGTTCTGGGTTTAGGTTGGCAAGGAGATGTTTGAGGGGGAGGGTTAATATCAGGTGAGTGTTCTATGTAATTAAAGGTGCAGTAATAAGTATGGATGTTTTGTATGGTGAGTAGGTTGAGTGTATTGAATATTGGTGGAGTGTGCTGCCCGGGAGTGAAAAATTTGTTATCATTCTAACTGCACCCTTTTGTTGGGAAATTAGGGTCTGGGTGGTTACTTGTTTTTGGGAGCCCCCCCCAAAAATTTTAAATGGTTTGGAGAGGGGTAAATAAGAGAGTGATATGGGCCAGGGGGGTAAATGTGGGGGCCTTTTGTACTATTTCGATATTTATCCCACAGCCCTTGGGAAATTTTTTTTAAAAAATTTGTTGTATATGTTTTTATAAAATTTTGAGTCTTTTACCCAAGGTGGTTTCCCTAAAAATTTTTCCCCTTTGGTTAGCTTTGGGGATAGGTGACCCGTTTTTTTTTTTTAAGAGGGAAATCTGTAGCTTTGTTACCAAACTGAAGGGAAGTATTTTTGCAATGTTTAGTGTAATTTTTGGTTAGTATTTAATCAGGTAGATATTTTCTGTAATTCGGTATTTACAGTTTTTGGTTTGCGTGATGGGCTCGGGTGGGAAAAAAAAGACGTATGTTGTGTAAATCGCAAATAGTGGGGTTTGAGTAATTGAGAAGCATTTGGTGGGCCATTTATGAAAGGAGAAAGAGAAGGGGGCCAAGGGGACATTTCCCCTGTGGGACCCCAACTGTAATTGGTTGTGCAAAAGGATTTTCCCCCTTTTTTTTTTTGGGTTTACCCCATATTGGCTTCTTTTTCTGAGGTTTGCCCTTGGGTAGTTGGGGAGGCCCTTTATACCATAGTGTGAAAATTTTTCGTGGGCAAGTCATGGTAAACTGTATAAAAACCCTTTAGGGTAAGTCAAAGGAAAGATCCCAGTGGGACTTCTTTTTTTTCTCTTTCCCAGTGTATATATGTTTAGCTTGTTTTTTAAATTAGCATTTTTATTTTTTTTTGGGCCCGGGAATAAATTGGGGGGGGTTTGGGAGTATTTTTTTGGGAGAAAAGGTAGGAGGGGGTTTCTTTTTGGGGTTTAAATTTTTTCGAAGTTTTTTGGAGAGAGGGTGTAAGTTGGATATTGGCCAAAGTTTTTTCAACCCTGTTTGGTCTCCTCCTTTTGGCCCGGGGTGCCCCTTGCTTTTTTGAGTACTTTTGGGAAAGGTGGGGGGTTTCCCAAAGGGGTTGTTAAAGAGTGTTCCCAATGTTTGGTGATAGCACTTGTGACACTTTTTTGTATTTAAAGGGTGGTAAGGTATTTAAATTCCTCCCTTTTTTTTTTTAGTGCGTTGTTAATAAGGGAGACTTCTTTTGGGTTGTGGGAGCTAGGAACGTGTTTTGGGGGGAGTTGCCGGGGGAGGTAGTAAATTTGGTGGGGTATCTGGCTTGGGTTTTTATTGGCAAGGTTTTGCCCTATGGGGAAAAAGAAATTTTTGAGTCTGTTTGCTTTTTTCTGTTGGTGGGGGGGTTGGGGGGTTCATTTGTTTTTGCTAATTTTTTTTGGGGTATTTCGTGTTTTCCCTTTTTTGGTTCCCAGAATTTCTGATGGGGTTTTTCCAGGTCTTTTTTATATCACCTCGTAAGTTGGTTTAATTGTTCCCCATTTTTTAAAATTTTTTTCCCCTCTTACCCGGCGGGGTTTAGGTTTGGGGAGTACGTTTTGTTTGGTTTTCTGTTTTTTGGGGCCCATTCGGGTACTGTTTTTCAAAATTGGTTTTTTTGTTTTTGGGGGTTTGGGGAATGCTGGGTTTGGGCCAGGGACTTTTTCAGTCTCTTAGCTGTCACTGTTAGTTTTTTTGGGGCAGTGCTTGTTATAGGGGTTTATTGAGTTTTTTTTTTAAAAAAAATTTTAATACTTTCGTCTATCTGAAATTAAATTTTCTAGCTCAGGGGCCCAAAATCAATGTTTTAATTTTGCAAAATTTGGGCCAAATTGAAAAATTTCTGCCCGTGTTTTTGGGTAGTTAAAATTCAAAAAATGGGCAGTTTCTTGTCCTAAATCGAGGGAAAAAAAAAAATTGGAGTTCGAAGAATCAGCAAAGGGGTTTGGGTTTGGGCTGGAACAAGGGGGAATTACCGAAAATAGGGCTAAAGTGGACGATATCGCCGTTTTTTAAATATGCCGAGGTCGCCCAACTTCGCGAGGGGCGTAATTCCCTCAGTTTTCCATCATATTTCGTTTTTTTTGGGTTTTTTTACAAACGGGGAAAAAATTCTCATCATTTTATTAGAAAAAAAAAATTTTTTTTTTTTTTAAAATTTTGGGAAAAACCCGGAGAAAACCCAGGATTGGGGGGTTTGGGACAGTCAAAGGGTTTAAAGGGTTCCTAACTTTATTTGGGAAGCTAAAATCTGTTACCCACATCGCTCATTTGAAAGCATTTTTATTGTTATTGGGGAAAATTTCAAGTGGGGAAAAGGTGAGTTTGGGGCCCTCTGTGGGCCCGCATTTTTTTATTTGATCAATGACTATCCCTTTTTGACATATTTGCTGTATGAATGTGTTCCTTTTTCAAATCATCCTGGGGGAATATGAAACTCAATGGAGTGATGTTTTGGAAAAGGGGTTTTTCCCCGGTTAGAAAAGCAAAAAAATTTTTCCCCCAAAAAACTGTTAAAAAAAGTAACTAAATCAGGGAGAGGGAAACTACCCCCAGCTAGGTAAACAGTGCACTGAGTTTGGGTTCGTTCTGAAGCTTTTTTTTTTGTTATAATAAAGTATTAAATTTTTAAATTTAGAGGGAAATGAAGCCCCTTTTTTTGTAATTTAAATTTTTTATTTTAAATATTATTATTGAAAAATTTAGGGAAATGAAGCCCCCTTGGGCTTTTATCTAGAGGGGGGTCTTGATCAGGGGAAAGGGGTACGTGCTCTAGTTCCCTAAATTAATAATAATAATATAATTAAAAAAAATGGAAATCATCATCATTTTCCTTCTCAGCACTGTCTTTTCAATTAGGGCCCAAAGGTTATAAAAGCAAAATTTGGGCCAAAAGGGGCCCGTCAGAAATGTAAAACAAAGTAGGGGCCCAGAACTATATACTACAGTAGGTAAACAGTGCACTGGTTGGGCTGTTTAAAGCTCTCGTTATAATTTTGTATTATTATTATTGATAAATTTTGGAACTGAAATCAAACGTTATTTAATTATTTTTATTTTTTTATTTTATTTTATTTTATTTTAGTAATTTTGAGAATTGAACACACATCCAATTCCCTAGATTGAGAGCCCCCCACCCGTGTCAAGGCTCCTTGGGGCTCCCGGATATGTATTCTAGTTCCTTTAAAATTTAAAAATTTAAAATAAAAAATCCCAGGGAGGAGGTTGGTAGACAGCCACCCCCCAGGGAGGGTTTCCGTTTTTGCCAATGAGTGTAAAAAAGAAAAACCTGTAAATTTTTTTTACATGTTTGGTTGGGGTTGCTGGGGTTTTTGTCTGTCTCATAAAAAATGCAAGATTTCAGGTTGTCTTGCTTAAATTTTATTACGCTTTTGGGTTTACAAAACACTTTTCAGTGGGGCCCCCCGGGATTCGATATTAATCAGTTTTTTGAGGGGCTCATGAATACCGAAAATATCGAAAAAAACGAATCAATTTTCCCATAAGAAATAAAGGAAAAACAAAATTTTTTTTGGGGCAAGACCCCCAAAAGTATGAAAAAAAATTTTACCACATGAAATATTAAGTTTTTAATTTCAATAGAATTTAATTTCAATAACAAAAAATAACAATAGAAAAAAAGTGGGTTCCCCCCCCTTTTTTTGTAAATTAAAACCGTTCCCGAAGGAGCTACTAAAATGAAATTTTTCGATTTTCGAAACAAAAACTCGTCTCAAACTCAATCTCATCTCAAGGGCCACTAAATTTCCCAACAAAAGGCCCGCAGTTTGAATGATAACAAAATTTTAAATACAGGCAAACACACTCCCCCAATATTTTTAAAAAACTAAACCTACTCACCATACAAAAACCCTCCATACTTATTTTTGCACCTAATTTTCTTTCCCTAGAACCTTTAAATCTGTTTTTGAACCCCCCCCTCCAAAAACTTCCTTGCCAACCCTCAACCCCGAACACATGACCCTAACCCAAGGCACAGAAACACTCTTTTTATGTTCCTCGTGTCCATCTCACAATATGCAAAAAAACCCAAAGCCCCATTTAAAAAGGGCCCCAAAATCTGGTTTAAATTTTTAACCCCGTAAAATATAAAAAAAACACAACCTGTTTATAAAATTTTTAAGGTTTTCTTCTCAAAAATTACTTACTCACCCAAAACCCAAATTTAAAAAGAATAACCCGAACCTTATAAAATTTTATATCTTTTAAAAAGGGTTTTAAAAATTATATACATAAAAATTAAACCTTTAAAACCCCCAAACTAACTTTATTATTTTTTTAAATTTCATACCCAACAGAAACCTTTAAACCCAAAATGAAAAGCAACCATATGACCCCGTCTTTGTTTAAAACTCACTTGTGGGTTTATAGTTTTCTGTTTTTCATTAATTTTTTTACACCCATTTCATCTTGCTTTGTACAGCGCTGTATAGTCCTTGTGGCTTAGGCTTCTTTTTGATTATAATAATAATTTAAAAATCAATTTCCCCTTTGGTTTAAACTTTTAAAATTAATTTTTAAACCACCCGTAAAATGTAATTTGTATTTTAAATGGCTTTGGCATTCTGCTCTTATCTGTATTTTTTTTGTCCCCCTGTTTTGTGGCAAAATTGGAAATAAACAAAAAATAAAAAAAATAAATAAAAAATATTATTAAATTTTTTTATTATCACACTGGCCGATTCCCACCAAAAAGGAGGGTGGCCGAAAAAAAAAAAACCCTTTTACCACATTCGCTCCTTAAATGTTTTTGGGCCCGGGAAAGGGTTTCCTTTTAAAATACAGTTTTTAAAATGCCCAAAATTTAAAAACCCTCCCTCAGAGGGGCAGGGGAAATGTACTTTTCCCCTCTCCCGGCTCAATCCCGGCCCCCGCCGGTTTTTCCCCGAATCCCTTCATAAAAAGTTTTCTTTGCTCAAAACCCCCAACAGCACGTCAAGTATTTAAAAAACCTTTTGGGCTCCATTCACTCCCACAAACACGCTCACCCCATGCCGCTGGAAATCCAAGCCCCTCGCAAAAAAACCTTTCCCCTCCCCCCAACCCTTCCCAGGCCGACCCCTACCCGCCTTCCTTCCCCTACAGACTGGGTACCTCTTGGAAATCTTCTGTTTCGTCCAAAATTTTTCTAAATGTTTCCCAACCACCCAACAACCCCTTTCCCCAGCCCCCCTGGGGCAAAAAAATTTTTTGGGAATCCCCCATTTCCCCCTAAAATTTCCAAAAATAGATTTCTTGGTTTTTTTTCACAAACCCCCCTTTTCCCTCAGACATGACATCTCCACTGCCTCCAGCCTTCCCCTCGCTGCAACATTCATCACCCACGCTTCACACCCATATAAGAGCGTTGGTAAAAACATACTCTCAAACTTTCCCCCCTCTTTGCCTCCAAGGAAAAAGTTCTTTGTCTCCACGACTCCTAGTGCACCACTCACTCTTTTTCCCTCATCAATTCTATGATTCACCTCATCTTTCATAGACCCATCCGCTGACACGTCCACTCCCAAATATCTGAATACGTTCACCTCCTCCATACTCTCTCCCTCCAATCTGATATTCAATCTTTCATCACCTAATCTTTTTTTTATCCTCATAACCTTACTCTTTCCTGTATTCACCTTTAATTTTCTTCTTTTGCACACCCTACCAAATTCATCCACCAAATCTGCAGCTTCTCTTCAGAATCTCCCAAGTAGCACAGTGTCATCTGCAAACAGCAGCTGTGACAACTCCCACTTTGTGTGTGATTCTTTATTTTTTTAACCCCACGCCTCTTGCCAAGACCCTCGCATTTACTTCTTTTACAACCCCATCTATAAATATATTAAAAACCAAGGTGACATCACACATCCTTGTCTAAGGCCTACTTTTACTGGGAAAAATTTCCCTTTCCTACATACTCTAACTTGAGCCTCACTATCCTCGTAAAAACTCTTCACTGCTTTCAGTAACCTACCTCCTCACCATACACTTGCAACTCTGCCACATTGCCCCCCCATCCACCCCGTTTATACGCCTTTTCCCAAATCCATAAATGCCAAAAGACCTCTTTTTGCCTTATCTAAATACTGTTCACTTTTTTGTTTCACTGTAACACACCTGGTCCACACACCCCCTACCTTTCTAAAGCCTCCTTTTTCATCTGCTATCCCATTCTCCGTCTTTCTTTAATTTCTTTCAATTATAACTCTACCATTACCTTACCAGGTACACTCAACAGACTTATCCCCCAAAAATTTTTGCACTCTCTTTTATCCCCTTTGCCTTTATACAAAGGAAAATATGCATGCTCTCTGCCAATCCCCAGGTACCTTACCCTCTTCCATACATTTATTAAATAATTGCACCAACCACTCCAAAACTATATCCCCACGCTTTTAACATTTCTATCTTTATCCCCTCAATCCCGGCTGCCTTACCCCCTTTTTATTTTACCTACTGCCTCACGAACTTCCCCCACACTCACAACTGGCTCTTCCTCACTCCTACAAGATGTATTCCTCCTTGCCCCATACACGAAATCACAGCTTCCCTATCTTCATCAACATTTAACAATTCCTCAAAATATTCCCTCCATCTTCCAATACCTCTAACTTCCCCTTTAAATAACCTCCTCCCTTTTTTTAACTGACAAATCCTTTTGTTTTAGGCTTTCTTAACTTTTTAATCTCACTCCAAAACTTTTTTTATTTTAAACCCAAAATTTGTTGAAACATTCACCCACTCTCTCATTTGCTCTTTTTTACATTGTTTCCCCACTCTCTTAACCTCTCTCTTTTCCCCATATATTTCCCCCTCCTTCATCACTTCTACTTTGAAAAAAAACTTTCATATGAACTTTTTCCCCCTTACTCTCTCTTTACATATAAATTCCCCAATCACCCCTCTTCCCTCCTGACCCACTTTCCTTAACCACAAATTCCTGAACACTCAAACACTACTTTTTTAAACCTACCCATACCTCTTCGACCCCCTTTCCCATGCTCTCATTAGCCCCCTATCCTCCAATAGCTGTTTATTTTACCCTAACGCCTCCTCTTTTTGTTTATAAACCCCTTTCCCCCTTCTTCCTATGCTTTATTCTCCTTGTATCCCATCTACCTTTTATCTCAGGTACTACAATGAAAATGATTGATATATCTGTGGCCCCCCCTTTTAAACATGTACATCCCGAAGTCTACTCAACGTCTTTTATTACCAAAAACTAATCCAAAAAAACACTTCTTTCGCCCTACATCTATCGGTAAACTTTTTATCCTTTTTTTTTAAAATATGTATTTTCCTATAACTAAACCCCTTTCTTACAAAGTTCAATCAAAGGGCTCCCATTATCATTTACACCTGGCACCCAAACTTACCTACCACACCCTCTCTAAAAGTTTCTCCTACTTTAGCATTCAGGTCCCCTACCACAATTACTCTCTCACTTGGTTCAAAGGCTCCTATACATTCACTTAACATCTCCCAAAATCTCTCTCTCTCCTCTGCATTCCTCTCTTCTCCAGGTGCATACACGCTTATTATGACCCACTTCTCGCATCCAACCTTTACTTTAATCCACATAATTCTTGAATTTACACATTCATATTCTCTTTTCTCCTTCCATAACTGATCATTTAACATTACTGCTACCCTTCCTTTGCTCTAACTCTCTCAGATACTCCAGATTTAATCCATTTATTTCCCCCCACTGAAATTCTCCTACCCCCTTCAGCTTTGTTTCGCTTAGAGCCAGGACATCCAACTTCTTTTCATTCATAACATCAGCAATCATCTGTTTCTTGTCATCCGCACTACATCCACGCACATTTAAGCATCCCAATTTTATAAAGTTTTTCTTCTTCTCTTTTTTAGTAAATGTATACAGGAGAAGGGGGTTACTAGCCCATTGCTCCCGCATTTTAGTCGCCTCATACGACACGCATGGCTTATGGAGGAAAGATTCTTTTCCACTTCCCCATGGACAATAGAAGAAATAAAAAAGAACAAGAGCTATTTAGAAAAAGGAGAAAAACCTAGATGTATGTATATATATATATGCATGTGCGTGTCTGTGAAGTGTGACCAAAGTGTAAGTAGGAGTAGCAAGATATCCCTGTTATCTAGCGTGTTTATGAGACAGAAAAAGAAACCAGCAATCCTACCATCATGCAAAACAGTTACAGGTTTTTGTTTCACAGTCATCTGGCAGGACGGTAGTACTTCCCTGGGTGGTTGCTGTCTACCAACCTACTACAATTAATACAATTAATACAATTAATCCGTTCCTGACACCCAGAAGTATTAAAACAAAAAAAATTTTTACATGAAATATACATGTAGTACATAAACAATACAATGGGAAATGATGAATGAAACATTAACAGCATAACACTTACCTTTATTGGAGATTCTTCTTAGTGTATGGGAGACTGGAGGAGGAGAGAGAGTGGATTGTTTATAGTCTGGAAGGGGAATCCCCTTCCAGCAACACCTCGGGTACCAATTGCTTTTCTGGGGTTGCTTGTCTTCTCTGTTTCTTAATGCCACTAGGACCACCTTGAGAGTCACTGGAGTCCTGTCTCGCAAAATAACTGTGGAGAGAGCTCTGTTTCCGGCGTCTTTTTAACACTTCCCTAAAATGGCCCAAGACTTTGTCACTGTACATGTTGCCAACATGGCTTGCAACAACCTTATTAGGGTGATGTTTCTCCATAAAGCTTTCCATCTTACCCCCACATAATAAAAATCTCTTTAATTTTTGAAGAAGGCACCTTCTTCCATCTCTCTTCCTCCTCCTCTGCAGCAAGATTCTGAGCCGTGATCTGTTGCTCTTCCTGCTGAAGCTCTTGCAGCTCCTCAATGGTGAGCTCTTCTTGTGGTCTTCCCCCAATTCTTCCACACCCTCCAAACCCCAAAAAACCAACCCCATGGAACTCCCAGTCCCAAAAAAGGATTTAACAACTGACATAGGCTCATCGGTTTTGCCCCAAACCCCTTCCCAAAATCCCCTTGTCGAAAAAAATTCCACAATTTTCTCCAGGCAGAGTTCAAAGTCCGGGTAGTCATCCCTCCCAAGCAACCATAAGGGTTATGAGTGGGGATGCTGAAGTGTTCTCCCAAAAATTTCCCCTTAGGGTCAAGTGGTGTCGTGGTACAGTCAAGCACCGTAAAAAAACTTTGTTTTGTGTAGATTTTTAAAAAGTTTGCAGGGCCCTGGGGGCCATGGGCGGGGGAAGAGGAGTGGATTCGGGGGAAAAAACTTTACTTGATAACCCCCAAAAACTCTCGAAAATTAGTCTCTAATTTTGGAGGATGAGCAGGTGTTTTGCCATTATAGCGGCACTTGGATCCAAAATTTTTTTTCCGGGAGGTAATTCTTCACATGGCCCCAAACATTATTGAGCCATCGACAAAAATTTTCCCCTCGTGCCCCATGTTTTTCTTTTAAATTTTCCCAAAAACCCCAAAAAATTTACTCTTCAAAACTTTGTTTTCCTAACCTGGGATTTTCAGAATGGTACATATAATGGCTTCACTTTTAAATCCCACTAGCAAAGCAATAACTTAGCGTACCTGTCTTTCTGGGCTTTTGTTGGCATTCCCTTTTCCTTTGTGTAATGAAGGTCCTTTTTGGGCATTTTTTTCCCAAAAGGGGCCCTGTTTGTCACAATTGAACCTTGTTCAGGTTTCTCCTTCTCCCTCTAGTACTCCTGGAATTCTGCCTTTTTTTTTCAGCCGCCTTTGGGGTCCGAACGGGCAGCCTCCCCATGCCTTACCCCTGTGATTCCCATACGGTTTTTAAATTCTAAACCAGCCTTTTGCGGGCCTTAAATTCCTCACTCACCACTATTGCAGGCAATTTCTTTATCAAATCGTCTGCAACTGCCTAGCCTTTTCACAAAAAATCGAATTAAAAGGTATTCCTGATAATTGTTTCTCATCCACACCATAAACTTTAAACCTTTTCGGTATGGTGATCTCATTTTTTCACTAGTTCCCCCTTTGCAACAACATCGCCCTTTGTTTTCCCTTTTTTTCTTGGCCGAAAAGGAACATAAGGTTGTGTGGGGTTTTCTTATACACCCTGGAAGTTGGGCCACACTTGTACCACTTTATTTTGTTCAATGATGGTTTCTTAAATTCAATTGTATTTCCATTTTCTTTACCACAGGCTTGGCACTCGGAGCTTTTTTTGGAGCATGGTAGCTTATTTAGTACTTGCAAGCACAAAAAATAAATGGAATTTTTAAAAAATTTTTCCCTTTGGGTGTGAGGGGCCCTTCGCTCACTAAAAAACAAGCCATCTGGCTGCCCCCACGGCTCACCCCGTGGGTACGTGTCCGGACGAAAAACGACCCAAATCAACCTATAAAGCGAAGTCCATGTTTATACGAAAAAACCCAAAGATTTGGGGAAATTTCGATTGCCGAGAACTACGAAAAAGGGGAGACCCCTGAATTGACCCCCACCTTTAATGAAGACTGGGATGATTGAGGAGGGAGGAGGGGAGGGTTATGTTTAGAAGGGGGTCCCCCTTTCCTTAGGCTTGAGGGAGCAAGTCCTTTTTCCAGGGTTACTTCCCCTTTTTTTTTTTAATGCCCTAGGACCAGGGTTGAGAGTCATGGACCTCTGTCGCCAAAAAATCTGCCATAAGCTCTGTACCCTTCCCTTCTTTAAAAATTTTTTCTAAAATGGGCCACAACTTGTCATTTTAATAGTCCCCGACGGCTTGCAAAAGCTGTTTAGGGTGATTTTCACCATAAAGGTTTTAGTTCAACCCATTTGCACACTTTCCTTATTTTAAAAAAGCACAATGGGTTCCACAACTGGCATAGGCTTTCAGGTTGCCCCCCAAACCCTTCAAAAACTTTCTTAATTTCCTTTTCAATTCTCACCCCTTTTTTCCCCAGGGTTAGCACTAGAAGCTTTCTTGGGGGGATGGGACCATTTTGCAAAAAAAACACCAAAAAACATGTAATATGGGAAAGTACCAAATGTATCCTTAGATGGCACAACTCCTGGGTTTTAAACACTGGGACACACGGGGGAGTTCGGCCACACGTTAGCCGTCTTTTACAATCCCATCAAATACCGGGTTTTTTGATCGGATACCGAGGCAAAAATTTTTCGCTAAAATGCATCAAAACCGGGGTTTATGGATACCGATGCCCTCGAAAACCGGGGGGCCCCTGTACATTACAAGCATTATTAACACCCCTCTGGGTTTCTTTTTATTTTCTTTTAGTTCTTTTTTTTTCCTCTTTTCCCGGAGAAGTGGGAAAAAAACCTCTTCCCCCGTAAGCTGTGGTGTTGTAAGGGCGCTAAAATGCAGGGGGCAAGGGGCTATAACCCCTCTCCTGTATAAAATTTCAAATTTTAAAGGAGAAACTTTTGGTGTTTCCTTTTGGGGCACCCCCCTCGGGGGGATATGGCCGGTTTTGTTGAAAAAAAAGATAATAATGACATAATACATCGAATAATAAATTCAGAATGTTGCGCAGTTGGCAGTACCGTTTACATCACTGTCGAAGCAAATTTCCCTGCTTTCTTCAATTTTGAACAGTTGGCCAAATTTCTCTTTTTTAAAACCCTGGGTCCAAAAAATAAGTGCAAAGGACAGTGCTGAGAAGAAAAAGACAAGATTTTCCCTGGAATTAAGCTAAAAAATTGATAAACATAAGCAAGGTGCATGAGTTGTGGGGTTTAGCCAGACAATACCCGTGCGAAAATACCCATGTACAGTACTAAAACCCGCAGGGTCAATAAGGGTATAGTGCCAGCC
>NW_026468165.1:0-13078 GCF_026875155.1 Cherax quadricarinatus | reverse complement strand
TTTACTTTAAAATTCACTTTAAAAAAACCGGGCAGAAGATTAACTTTTTTTTTCAGAGTGACTGCTAAGTACAATGTGCAGGCCGCCCCCACGACGAAACATCCCACAGACCCCCGTTGGCATGCTTTTACGAGTGGCGGCAGGTCCCGGGGAAATTTTCCTTAAAATCTGTACCTAAACTATGGGGTTTTGTACTGTACTTGTGCTAAGGTTGTAGACTACAGGGTTTTTGAATTTTCCAAAATCTGCTTAATTTTTCTACCAGTTTCCTGAAATTTAGAATTTTAGCTTCCAAATGGACTACCGCGCGCACAGACGCATGAATCTCGCCCGCTGGTCAGGTAAGGGAAATCGAGGTGCCTCCCAAAAGTTGCTAAGCTCAGAGCAGCAAGTCTTAAGTGTAGGTTCAGAAAGGTGTAGGGAAGATTTATTCTGCTTCTTTGCTCTGTCACCATTCATAAAAAATATCTCCTCCGGTTTCCAAAAGTTAAACTGCAGTGTTTAACTTGTGCTATTTTATTTACCCTCGAGCTAATACTAAATCGACCAATCCTGCTAATGTTTCCCTGGCAGTCTTGAAGGTTGCTTGGTCTTGTGCCGCTTCGTCAGTTTTTTTTTTTTGTAAGCACGGTATGTTTGAATGTAGTTGAAAGATAGAAAACTGTTAAAGAACTTTGGAAGAGACGATAGTTAAAGCTGACAAGTGGAAAATGCTAAAGGATGATGCTTTAATTTTTTCACCCAAGGCTAGGCTGCATAAGTACTTGCCACCTTCACCCCCCCCCTCCTGTTCTCAATACCTGACCTCTCCGGAAAATTTTAATGACTAGAACCTCTCGGGCTAGACCTCGCTCTAAACTTTGGGGACAAAATAGCCATGCCACATAAATTTTAGATCTTAATATTACTGATTGCGAAAAGAATTAAGTTCTGGTTGCCAGAAATTTTAAAAAAACCCAAAAAACAGTGCAGAAGTGTTCGCAATAAAGCTAATAGAATCGTTGGCTTTGTATAAAGATTAAAGAAGAAAGTCCTCAGGTGATGTGTGTATATATGTGTATATATGTGTGTAAATATGTGTATGTATAATCTTTGGTTACGCCTCGTTTGGGTTATACTGCACAATTCTGGTCTTCGTATTACAAAATAGATAACACACAGGAAAATGTATAAAGGAGAATCACGGTTGATCCCATGTATCGGGAATATTTCCTAAGAGGATGGACTGAGGTCCTTAACCTGCAATCTAGAAAGGCGTAGAATAAAGGGGATGAATGAGGCGTATAAATGGAAAACGGGAATAAAGGGAATGTATATAGCATGCTATAAAAATCTAGCAGACAGGACTCTCGGCAATGGTTTAAAGTTGGACAAATTGATTCAGGAAGAATATAGGAAAACTGGTTTGGTAATAGTTGTGGAAGAGTGGAACAAACTCGGACGCTAAAATTTTAAATGTTAGATAAGAGTAGGGGTGGGTGTGAATTTGCCCTGACTAGCTTATGCTAATAGGTCTGACTCCGTGCTCCTTGAGTAGATGTGACCCAACTAGGTCAGTAGGCCTGCAGTGTTTAGTTCTTACTGGTTTCCTTCTAAGAGGGTCATAATCATGACTCTCCCTCCTTAAAAGCATAGAGGGTCATGTGATTAAGAGGGGTATACATGCATTTGCTTTCTTCCTTGGTAAATGAAGTCTAGCCTTGGAAGCGCTTGTCATGCAAGACTTCTGTCTTTAGGATTGGAAGTTCGTGGGTATTAAGGTTTTTCATAGTAACTCAACATGGGTTGGTTATGCTGTTTACTTTAATCCTTATATCCTGTCTGTAAACAGTTTGCAGTTTCCCACATACTGCATTTACCAATATTTTTACCAACAGCTTTTGATGTAGTTCTTAAAAGCTGCTGATTAACAGAAGCAGTTTAAAAATTTATTAAATTCCTTTACTTTCAGTGGATGTGTTGATCTGGAAGAGTACCACGAGCTGGGCAGCCAGTGGAAGAGTGACCCCTGCAGCACTTCACTGTGTAAAAGACATTGGCATAAAGGTTACGAGGCAGTACTGCAGAAAATTACCAAGACCCCATCACAGCTGGTTACTTATCCCCCGGGGGGGAGAGTGCTGTCCTAAATGGACTGCGGGTAAAAAAATTTAAGTGTTGTGGCAGTTTTTTTTCCGTAAACCATTGAAGGCAGTTTGGTCAAACAAAACATGCCATAGGCCGTAATAAATATCCTAGTGTAACTTTGCACTTAATTACCAAAGTGTCAAAAGGTTTTCCCCTAACGAACTTTTAAAAAATTTCTCTCCGTTGTAAAAGGAACTTTTTAAATTTCCTAGTGCTAGGGCATGGTACCAAGATAAATTTCAGCTGTACTACTGGAATATCAGTGGTGGTTTCATTGTTCAAATTTATTTAACTAAATGCTTTCCTCGAAAATATCATACAAATTAGTGAACACTAAAATTTAAAAATTTGGCTGATTTTTAGTTCAAACAATCGTGCAGCAGGAAATACAGCCAGATGTCAGAAGCAATAGTACCTAATTTTAGAGTTTAAAATAACAAAACTGTGAAAATACTTTGCAGTGCTTGTCTCGACAATGCTGGGAGTGAAACCACGACATGGATAGCGAATGGCACGACTAGTGACTGGCGTCACCATAAGTTACCCTGGTGGTATTCATAAAAAAATTGGGGAATGCCTTGAGGCACCTCACAGCAACTCCCAAGAAGTTCCTGGTGAAGGAAGATGCTCCCCATCTTGGAAGTGGGGTGAGTAAATATACTGGGGAAAAAAAAGCTTAGCAGTGACTATTGACATAAGGTGTAATATATTTAGTGGTAGTGGGAAAGCAGGGGGCAAGTCTTTGGGCAAAAACCAAACGTTAAAACTGAGAACGAAAGATTACTTTCAGAAATTTAGTACAACGCTGGACTAAATTGAATTTCCATGAAGCAGATTCTTTCTGGTCAGTTTATTGGCCTGTTAAATTAACTAACGGTTAAGCCCCCAGATCACGGCGAGGTTCGGAGTTAATTCCCGGCGAGGGTAGATACATTGGGAGTGTTTCCTTACCCCGGTTGTCTGTGGGTATCTGGGTTACTACAGTAGTGTGGGTCGCATCCCGAGACGAACTTCACCTAATTTGTCCAAAATTTTCTGCACATACTTTCTATATAGTATCATTGTCAACTAGGCCTGTATACCTTGTACATGTAATGGATATTAACTAATAGCTTTCGTAGAACTTAGTGCATGCATTAGTGTAATATAAAATATACTATACACATACATAAGCACGTATACAATGAAGTTGTACGTAACCTTCAAACGCTCCAAAATTTTAAGGTTTGATTTTGATCTGATATCGTCCCAATGTGCATTTACTTTAAATGCAAGAAAATGGGGAGGAAATTGTAATTTTGATCATGGTGTCCGAGTGCCTCGCCCAGTTGGCTTCACACTTAAAACGCTTGTAATTTGAAATGAAGAATTTCTGAGCGGTTAAAAAACTTGGTATAGTTTTCCTGATGAAAGGAAAATTATTGGAGCGTGCAACACCACCCATCCCCACTTGATTTAATAAATTTTTTGAATTTGCGAGAAACCCTCTTAAGCTACCTAATGAAGGGCTGAGATTTTTTTCTTCGTAGGTGCTAATCTGAAATTAATGTAAAGATTAATCCTTAAACTTAAATTCAATTTAGCGAAAACGCTTTCTAACTTCTACATGAATACGACCCTTGTGGCTTAGCGTTCTTTTTGATTATAATAATACATGAATTAGAGTAAGCTTGAAGCGTTAGACGTTCCTCATTTTTCTGGAAAAACTCGTGGAAAGCTTTATTTTTCTGCTTGCAGCCTTACTAAAACTTAGAAAGCCAGTTACTGGTTAGATAGCGCATTTATTTAGAGAATTAGATTTTTACAATCGTACGTTGGCCAAAACAAACTTCAATCTTAGTACAAATGAATTTCCTTTAAAAAATCAATCTCCACTAAGACAAAAGCTTGTTAATTTATCCCCAGCGTGTTTAAAAATGTTTTGAAAATTACTTAATTACCGCTATTCCCAGTTTACTCGTCCTCACATTCGGTTCACGTGATTTCAGACCTGACTGCAGTCTTGTTAAATGTCCCGACCCACCCAACATGTTTTGCGGGACCACATAAACTACCACTGGCATGCTGTGACGAATGGGAGTGCAGGTCAGAGAAAGATAAACCTGTGAAATTTGAATTAACGAGTTTTATAAACTTAAAAAAAAATTAAACCCACTTCAATATCTTGACAGAGGATGGTTGACGAGCTCAACAACCATCAAAATATAGGTAGCGAGTGGTCAAACAAACCTTGCGCACTTCTTATGTACGGAAACTGGTATTAATGTTACGGGGAAAATACTGTTCTGCCCTGAAAAGACCTCATCCCAGTTGCAAAAGGTTTACACACCAGAGGGCGAGTGTTGTCCTAAATGGAATTGCAGGTTAGGAACTTCACAGTGCTAAGAACCTGATTTTTTATTTGCCTTTTCTTAGTTTTATATAAAGGGTAATTATCAGTTTACACGATTATCTTGTGTATTTTTTAATTTTTTTTTTTGCTTTCATTTGCAAAAGTGGTTTTGCATAACTTGTCTAAGCAAAAGTTTATTCCTTGAAAATTTTCTCCGCCATATAGGATTAGCTAAATTATCCTATTAGCTTGTTTTTTTTTTTTGCCTTAATTTTAGTTCTTGCATTTTAAACTTTCTTAATACCTATGAAAACTTCCTCAAAATTGCTTTTTAGTATAAATTGCTAAAATTTTCTAACTTGAAATTTATTAAAGGAATAAATTTTCAACAAACTTTCTAAAACTGCCGCCTTGTAACTTTTTTTTTTCATATGACGTAAGATTTATTGGACTGCATGTACATGCAGAATTAACGAGAAAAAAATATTAAATTATAATCAAAGCGCCCTACTAATTGTTAAATTTATTTAATATGGAAACCAAGTTTTTCAGTGTAAAATGATTACTTCTTTGACCTCCTTCCTAAACTTTTATAGCAAGTTGAAGTTTGAATTTTTTAAAGCTTTTGAATGCTGGTTAATTACCCAGTGCAGGGTCTTGGCGACGATGGGAAGTACCATAGACTGAACAGTGTATGGAAGGAAAGTGCTTGCGTCTCGTTGAAGTGTACACGGTCTGGAATACGGAAAAATCGTTAGAAATGCCCTGATGCCCCTCATAGTAACTGCGAGGGATTCCTGCCGGGAACAAGTGTTGTCCTACTTGGAAGTGTGGGCAGTATAAAATTTTCTTAAGATTCTGCTCGTCTTGGCTGAATAAATTTCCGTGAAGCAAAATCCCTAGCAAAAGAAAGCTAGTTCATTGCTAAACTAAACTAGGGATTAGTCTATAACTATGAATATTTAAACTGTCTGTCCCACTTGACCCGAACATTGCAAGTTTGTGTGGGTAGTTCCAGCACGTTTAGTACCTTTTTCTGTACTTAACCAAATACTATAACCTATTCACCCCTAATCCGTTTTTCCCTAACAGTCCTGACTGTGTCTATAAAGTGCAGAGGACCCCCTAGCGAAGACTGCTCACCCTATAGACCGCCACTGGCATGCTGTTACGAGTGGAACTGCAGGTACAGTGGAATAACTTTAGATTTAAAATTTTCACTTAATTTTATTTTTTATAAATTGTAAAGTAACGGAATTTACAGTGGGCTGTATCGACGAAGAAGGAAAGCACCATGAGATTGGAAGCGGGGTGGGCAACTGGTCCGTGTAATCACATCGGTGTGTACTGAAGATGGTGTGAAAGTTATGCGGAAAAGCTGTCGGCAGTTGCCGAAACCCCATGAGGATTGCAGTCTTTACACCACCAGTGAGAACATGTTGCCCAAATGGAACTGCAGGTAATTATAGCTTCCCTGTATGTCATAATCTATCCCTACCTCTAATGGTATGGGGCATGGGGATCTGAATTTACCAAAGAAGTCAAAGGGTTAGAATCAGATTCCAGACAAACCCGCCCACTGTCTTAATTTACTCAACCTACAAAAAAAAAAAAAAAAAAAAAAAATGCTGAAATTTCATTTTAAATTTTATCAAGAACTTTAACTCTGCGCTCAGCTGTTCCTGGAAACTTCAACAGAACAAATATTAAGTGTGACTAGAACAAAACTTAATGCAAATAAAAGGTCTTAACTTTTTTTAAACTTGGAGGAAAGTTTCCATTTGCTTGTCTTCAAAAATACTCTTCTGAGGTCCCCTTCTTAATTAATGTCCAGTTTATCGTAAGTTGTTGCTTGAGTTTCCTACTGATATCACCACTGAAAATAGTTAAAAACTTCTACTTGTGTTCACTGCCTGTCATTACAAATTGTAATGTCCGATTGTGAAAAACTAGCTGTTCGTTTTTCAGCATGTCTGCTGAATAACCTAAATCTTAAATTTCAGTGGCGTGTGGACCTGGATGGTACCTACCATGTCTTGGGCAGCCGTGGAGCCTGATGATCCGTGCACTACCCTTGTGTGCCCCATCTGAAGGTATCGAAGGACGGTAAAAGCAGTGTGAAAATCACTTCCTCCGTACCCAATCTGTTCAATGTACATTCCAGTAGGCGAATGCTGTCCATCCTGGAACTGCAGGTACGTATTAGCCTAAAAAAACGAGGTGGACTTAAACCAGTTAAATGTATTCTGGAATATTTTGCAGAGAATTAAATTGGTCCTAATGCTCTTTAATATTTCAGTGGATGCATAGACTTTAGCGGGAAGATTCCATAAAACTGTTAAGTAAATGGGATGACAAATGCTCCATCCACACGTGTACCACACATGGAATAAAAAGTAACAAAAGGGAATGCGGAAAGCTGCTCCATCACGCCCCGGCTGCTACTCTTATACTCCGCCTGGTGGATGCTGCCCTAAATGGAACTGCAGGTAAAAGTTTTTGAATGATAAAATTGGTGACTTAAGCAGAGTAATATAACATTTTAAGTCTTCCAATAAATAGAAGTAAGTCTTGTTTTTATGAAATGTATGACCTACGGATTCAGTGCTTTAATATACTGCTTAAAATGAAGGAATTTGTATTCCTTAGTGCCCATAATGCTAATTAGTATTGTGGACCCCACACGCGCCCCGATATGTTGCATAGTTTAGTCCGCCATCGTAGACTTGGGGCAGTTTAGTTTCCCAAAAATTTAAGATTGCTGTAGCTGTTTTCTTTTGTATTATTTCCCCACAAAGGAAAATTAGCAGATCTGAGGTCTTAAGGACAGACCAAACTACAATCAACCCCTATTTCCTCCCACTTTCCTTTTACTTCAAATAACCTTCCTTCCCCTGATTATTAATCCACCGGGTTGTGCTGTTCCAATGTTTTGATGCTAAAACAGCCTTCAACTTCATCTTAACCCTCCCCTCTAATTACAAAATATTCTCCATTTCGAGCAGACAACCTCACTACTTCTCTCAAAGGTTGTAAAACATTTTACACCATTAGAAGTTTAAGTATTTTCACCAAATAACTTTGGTAGCTTGTGCAATAGTTAATTTTCAATAGGTAACAGTGTCTTAGTTATAAAATTTGTTCGCTATTCTGTTGGTAAGTTTTAATGCAATATCTTGCAGTGGTTGTACTGATGATAAAGGTAAACACCCTAGTCTTCACGAGACTTGGAGCCTGGATCCCTGCACTTCTATGACTTGTACCCAATGAAGGTATCAAGAAGACGGTTTAAAAGTGTTCTCGGTCGCGTCCTTTCAAATTTTGCGTTTAAACGCACTCAACAGGAAAGGTTGTCCGGAATGGCATTGCGGGGGGGGTATTTTTGTTAAGTTAATTCTTAGTTTGTAATGTTTATTAATGACAGTTTACACATGCAGTTTTTCCCACAAGGTAGATGGGAAGTTTGAAAATACTTCTGGAATGTTAAGTTCACTTGCTAAACATGCTAGTAAAATAAGCAGTAACCTAGTAGTAATGTAATAGCTAAAGTAATATTTTAAAGCAATAATGTAAGTAGTCTAGATTAAAGCAGGGAAATGTACTAAAGCTAACAGTACTATCCAATGGCTTTCCATATCTTGTATGCAGACAATGTCTAATATTTTTGGGATAGTGGCTAGGACAATATAATCAAACTACTTCCATAAAAGCTCTTTAAGGACCTACCCTGAAGGTAGCCAAAACTACTAGTTGCAGACTACTAAACTGAGGATGTCCCTTTGGACCCAAAAGTGGTCCTGGACGAAAAGTACTTAGGCAGTGTTAATGGCTAAGGTCTAATTGTAAGTAATAGCTGATCATTGGGGTACTAATTATACGGGTTAGAATCCTAGCACCCGTTTTAAATGTTTATTAGGATGGGGCTGAAAAAATTTTCTTAGAATTTAAATTCCTGGGGAAATACGAGCCAGCACGTTAAAGTAAATACCTACGGGGTCTGATTTTGTATAGGTTCACCTACTTCGGCTCTTTTGGAAGTTCCACTCTTTAAAGGATCATAAAAGTAACTTTCTTAAAATTGCGGCTGTTACATTAACCAGATTACACTCTTTATAGTCCCCCCCCCCCCTCCACCCCCCCCTTTTCCCCCCTCCCTGAAGTTTTGTGACTGCCGATCTTTCATAAAATTTAAAGAAAGATACTGAAATTCTTGCATTATAATTGAGAAATAGGTTTGAAATTGGGATAGTTTTCTTTTGAGCTTTATTAAGCCTGAATTTGAGCGTAGTTTATGCTGGCTTAAAGCCCACACTTGTACCACTGGAATCTAACCTATACCTAGTGTGAAACTAGTTTCCCATGTGGTTTTAGCGCTTCTTTTTGATTATATAATACTGTTACATTAAATTATTCGTATTTTTCTCTAATTGTTAGGGCTTTTACTAAAAAAAATTTTTTTTCCAGGATATTTGGCAAACATTAAACGTCGTCCTGACTGAACACTGGATTTTCAGAAAATTCTTTCGTTAATATTTAATAAAATTTTAATGAAAAAAATTTTTTTTTACTCCAAACTTTGCTTAAATTAGGCACAGGTGAATACCTTGAATATTCTGTAATTGGCTTTTTAACCTTTGAAAATGTTTTTGGTAATTTTCCATTTCCATTCTTTCAAAGGAAAATTCTCTGGCTGAAGGAAAGATAAGAATGCTTTCCCTTGAAGACCCGGGCGGAACTAATGGTGGGAGCAATGGGTTTACTAAAGGACTGAAGTTACCAGATACACTAGGTTTAGGTTAGCGCTTGGTTAGATAATACCAGGTACCCTTTGAAGTGAATGGGCAGCTCCACTAAGTTTGGAGGGTGAAAGGGGCATGGAAGACGCGTGAAGACAGTTTGGGGGGGGGGGGCATGACCAAACTATCAGTGGATCTTTAGGACTAAGACGTGTCCCTCCCACTATCGTTGACGGGAAAAATGAATTGGCATTAATAGTAGTAGTCGAGCACACTAATTTAATCCTCCCCTCACTCTGGGGGAAGAGGGACTAGTGATACCGTTAGGTTACAGAAAAAGAAGAGTTTGTTCCTAGGAGTTGGGTGCACCACTCTCCCCTTGGGAAAAAAAAACTCAAAGAAACGTGACAATTGTTTCTTGGGCGAGGTCCAAAAGTCATACCACTACTTTTAGCAGTTTTTTGGTAACCTAACAAAGCCTTGCACTAGTTTACTGCTCCCCCCTTTAAAAAATTGATGATTTCTTTCCAGGGGGTCCTTCCTAAAAAAGTTTCTTGGTATAAATGGTGGACAATTTAATCTAAATATCTTGGCAGATAATCTTTTTTGACGTATTGCAGAATGTTTTACTGTGATTTATGAAAGTGTAAAGAGAAGCAGCTAACGGTGTTGGCATCAATGTTAGAAATGGAATGTTTGAAGCACAAAAAGTTCTAAAACTTTGTAAATATAATAGGACTTTCGAACAATGATTGATTGCATTTAGTTTACTTTCCGAATATTTGCTATTCGCTGCAGAGCTGAAAGAGCTCCTTTCATATTGCATTAATATTGTTGAAAGTTGTCATGGTTAGGAATGAGCTAGAGATTGTCCAATATTGTAATCTTTCTAAAGCATCTGTTGAATTCTAATCTACATGAATCTCGGTTTTTCTGATTTCAGGTACATGGAAATGAGCTTATCATACCGTACTCGTTTAGCGAATGAAACTGGTTTTCTGTCAGTAATTTTTCTAAGCATATTGACAAGCAAACTATAAAATAAAACGGTATCAAAGCCATCCATCACTCCTCGAGGGAAGCTGTTGGCAGGGGGGTCTTGAGCGAAGAAATTAGTTTCCTTGGCTTAGGTATGACTGAAGTTTTCCTGACTTTATCTTAAAGCGGGAGAATTGTGCCCCGGGGTAGAACGGGGTTCTCTTGGGTGGGAGGGGAGGGGTGCTTTTAAGTGCTTACCTGACTTAAGAACCCAACCTGTTTCTGGGGGTAAACGGTTTTTTTTTTTTCCGTATACATCTGATCGCTCCCGGCCGATGTCTAGTTTTAGGGGTTTTCTGTGTCTGTGGGGGAGGGGGGTTTAGGAAGACTGAATAGTTTTACTTGCATTGTGGGTAATTTTAAGAACCGATAACTGCAGCAGCAAGTTGTCAATTTATCTTGCAAGAAATCTTTAAAATCGCTGAATGAACAGCTTAGGGAATGTCAAAAAATTTTAAATGGTTTCCCTTTCCCCCTTTAACGATAACTACCTTTAAACCAATTAGAAAATAACACTGCTATCACGAATGTAGGGGGTTGGGAAATTGTTCTAGCATGCCTAGGATCTTTGTATTCAACTTCGGCCGCGCCAAAATTTATAGTAAAACAGCAGTGTTGTGGTGGGGGTCGCCGATATGTGGGATGTTCCCAGGCAACGAACAGACACTTTGCTGCGTGATCAGCTGTTCCAGACATTTCATATACTGGTTTGTCAGTCTTGCAGTTGTAGACAGCCTGTACTGTCTGCTAGATTCATAAACTCGCGGCACTGTGGTGCTGCCCCCTCTAGGCCCGCCCAGATCAGACGCTGAGCCCCTCCGGCCTCACTCCACGGCCTACCCTCACGGGCTCAACCTCTCCTCCCCGGAATGGCTATCGGCCAAACTCTCCTCTGCCCACCTTGTACCTCGGGCCCAGTCTACGGACGTATCTCTGCAACCTGTGCTACCCCTTCTAGTAACCTTCAAGCAAGCTCGGTACTTAATGCTGTTATTGTTGAAACAGTTAAAAACCGTACTCTCGAGGCAATTTCGCAACTGTTGGCAATGGCACATTAGATTCATGTACTGTATTGTCGAACCTTGTTTGGCTTCTGGTCTTAGTTGTGTTTGGGAGACTACTCCGCCTTCGTATTGGACACTATAATCGTGGGCGTATCGTTTGGGGAAGCGTCTAGCGCCACTGAGAATAGTGAAGTCCCGTTTGCAGTTTTCTATACGTACTAATACTGCCCTGTTTACCAGCGAGCTCGCAGAATTTACCTCTAGCAGTCACCGGGTCTGACACCCCTTAAATTTGTCCTTCCCTCTGCCAGCCCTACCTGACACTTTGCTTTGTCAGCAACAGCTTTAATAAAACTGATCTTGCTTGTCCCTTCAGCTCTCACAAAATACCCTTTCCGACTCTGGCTACTCCTCGCCCTCGCTGGTCTCTGATCTTCGCGTATTGCATCTTTTAGCCCATCCTGCTGTGCACACCCTTGTGGTTTAGCGCTTAGTTTTTATTGTACTGGTATGCTTGTGGTCACGCCTTGCCTATGGGTTTATAAGTGGTTGGAACCCCAACTGCCAAGACCCGTCAAACCTTTTGATTCATTTATCGTAGGCCCCGTGGAAGTATTCACTTTTCTGGACACCCAATGCTCTAAATACAATTTTCTACTTAAATTTCCCAGCACTATTCCTTCCCCCCCCCCCTAGTGCGTGCATGACCCATTAAAAATTGGGCGAAGATTTGTAATCTAAATTACAATGTTCGGGGTATAAAGTCTAGTGTACATAAATGTTCAGGACACCGACAAAATTGATAAATTACACAGGTGCAACACTTGGGTATGTTGTGGAAACTTTTCGCCAGTGGCTTCGTCAGTGCCTTACAAAGAAATGGTTGAAGATCAGTAGTAATTAAGTCCCTCAGCCTGGATTCTGTAATCGGTCAATCCTTGAATGCAGCACATGTTGTCTTAGGCATGTGATACTGGCAATAAAGCCGAGAAATTTATTAGTCTGCTAGGTCTAAATAACCCGCACATGAAAGACGAGCTTAGTTTTGTTCGATCTTGGACCATTAACTAGTAACACGAAGGTAAGGGAGCCGGTATATAGATAAGAGTAGGGACGGGACAAAGTGGAGATGGTGATAGTATGATAGTAAACTAGTCTTAGTTATTCTCCCATTTTCCGGGTTATTTATGTATTCCAGTCACGGTTTTTCTTCGTAAATTTTTTCTGCCATTGTCCGCCTTCGGTGCCTAGACCACTAGTCTGTAATGGCTATTAATTTTGTTACACAAAATTATAAACCTGTCTTGTAAGAGTCCCGAAGAACAACCACAACGAGCAAAGGAACTTCTGCTTCCTTTTCATGATTAATTACAAAGTTATCTCTTGAGGATATCCTTCAAAACCGGCCAACATTTACATATTAAGTCTCGTCTCTAGGGAGGTTTTCCTTAATGTGGTGAGGGGCTCTTGATCTAGAACTGGATCTGTGCTAAAGTTCCCTGAATTTAGCCTGAATACCTTCCACACACCCCCACTTTGGCGCTGTATAATCCCACGTGTTTAGTGCTTCCCCTTTATAACTCTGTACACAAAATACATTTTTTAAAATATAAAAATATAGAACTAAACCTACTTTTTCATCAATGATCCTTACGGTATAGAGCTTAATATACTTTTTAAAAGCCGTTTCAACTTCCAAGTTCTCGTAAACAGGGAAAAACCCAAATTTGTAGTGAAGACTTTGGTGGTTTTTTTTAGTAACTGACCCCTCAAGGGGGGTTCCTTGATGTTGGTGAGGGGTCTTGAATTTTGGGAATTGGGGCTGTGCTCCAGTTTCCCCC
>NW_026468164.1:0-12376 GCF_026875155.1 Cherax quadricarinatus | reverse complement strand
CTCTGGGGGCACAGGACATAAAAGGGGGTGAGCTGGGGTTGGAGACTGTATCCCCTGAACTGGCTGTAAGGGCGTGCAGCCCCACACGAAGGGGGGGCTAGACTTCAGACAGAACAGGAGTGCAAGGAAGCTTCCTCCCCTTGGGTGGGCAGCCCCCGCGCACCAACCCTGATGGGAAGACAAAGGTTGTAACCCCCCACTGGTGAAGGAGCAACTTGGCTTAGCGATGAGGGAGACCAACACTAGTAAAATGGCGAGCAGACTTCACTACGGTGGGGTGGGGAGACTTCAGACAGCAAAGGATTGCAGGGGGAGGCTTCCCCCCTTGGGTAGGCAGCCAACGAGCACCAAATCCTGAGGTGAAGACGAAGGTCCAGAAAACCACCATCGGTGAAGAAAAAAACTCTGGCTGGACGATGAGGAGAGCCAACACTAGCTGAATGGTGAGCGACTTCAATACGGCTGGGGCATGGGGGATTCAAAACGGCGGGGAGAGGCAACACGGGCTGTTTGGGCGTGTAACTACATACACTGGAGCGGGGGCTACAGATAGGAACAGGAGTGAGAGGGGGGCTTCCCCCCTTGGGTAGGAAAACCACCGACGCCCCAACCCTGAAGGTGAAAAAAGGGGTTTAGAAACCCACAACTCTGAGGTAGTCACACTCAATACGGGGTAATTAGAGAGGCGAATCTTTGTCGAGGGAGCTGTGTGCCCAATAAAAAAGAAGCAAAGAAAGAATCCTGGCCTTATATATAACGTCAGGTGTAGCGACGGGGATAAATTTACTGGTAGGCGGGATTCCCCAGTGGGAAATAGGTCCTTTCCCCCGAGATGGGTTAGTTGTAGTAGTTGTGTTGTAGTTGTAGTGTATTGTCGTAGTCGTGAAGGGTTTTGTACAGGGCCCCGAATTTAAAATTCCATGATTTTCGTGTCTGAAATTGTGTACAATGGTAGTAATACCCACAAGTGGGAAAGACCATTTGCAACATTGGGGTATCTTTTTGTACGTTTCGCCCATCCAGTGGCTTTATCAATACAAATTCTGGGACAAAATTAAAGACAGTAGAACTATGTACAGAAAGATGAGGTAATCAGTCCCCAACCTAGGAGTGGGTGCGAACACCCCATATCGGGAGATTCTGAAGCGAAGAAAACCCTGGCGTTATATAGTAACGTCAGGTTTTTGCGGGCGGGATATTCACTGGTGGCGGGTTCCCCCAGTGGAAGTAGGCCCTTTCCCAAAGGGATGGGTTAGTGTAGAGTAGTTGTCGTAGTCGTAAAGGGTTTTAGTACTTTCCCTCGAATTAAAGTTTCCATTGTTCAGTGTCTGACAAGTTGTGTACGAAGGTATGTAAAAACCGACAGTGAGAGTAAGACACATTGCAACTTCTGGGGTTCTTTATTGTAGACGTTTCGCCACCCAGTGGCTTTATCAAAAAAAATTTAGGACTAATTTTAAGTTGAAATTGGACACTTAGCAGAATGGGGGAATTTTTATTCAAAAAACGTTTCGCCACACAGTGGCTTATCAGCCCAATAAAAAGGGGAAAGGCAAAAGGAGAGGGGATATGAGGAAATCAGCCCCTCAGCCTGGGGTCGAGGTTCAGTCCTTCCATTTTGGGAAAAAATGTACAGCATGGGGCCGAGACGGGGCTTATATACTGGGGGGTACGTGAAGCGGGCGAGGCGGGGTCATAGGGGTTTACCATCCAAAAGTCGAATTTGGTCTTGCCCAAAAGGTTTTGAAAAGTGTTGAAGAATTCATAACTTAAAGACAGTGAACTATGTACAAAAGATGAGGTAATCGTCCCTAAACCCTGGGAGAGGGTGCGAACACCCCCATAGTCGTGGGATTCTAAAGCAGAAGAAAGAACCGGGCGCTTATATGAAAACGTCGGGTTTTAAGGACGAGGGAAATTTTTCATGGTGGCGGGTTTCCCCGTGGAAGTGGGTTTTCCAAAGAGAGGGGTTAGTGTAGTAGTAGTTGTCGTAGTGTAAAGGTTTTGTACATGTCCTCAGAATTAAGATTCCTGATTTGCGGGGGGGGGGGGGGGGTTTGACAAGTTTGACAAGGGTATGAAATCCCGACAAGATGGGAGTAAGACCATTTGCAACATCGGGGTATTTTTAATTTGTAACGTTTCGCCATCCGGGGCTTTTTTCAATAAAAATTTCTAGGAAAAATTAAAGACGTGAACTATGTACAGAAGATGAGGAAATCAGTCCCTCAACCTAGGAGTAGGTGCGAAACACCTAGTCGTGGAGTCTAAAGCAAAAGAGTATGTAAATGTTCGCCAAGCCAAGTCCGGGAGGGCCCCCAATCTTGGATGCCCCATCTCGGGCCCCCGGGAGGAAAAAGGTTTCCACAATGAGCGACGCTGCGCTAAAGCGCCCCTCTGGCGTTCAACGGTGCATCTCAAACGCACCATATTCTAGGGACACTAGCGAGGGGGGGATATTCTTTTTAAAGGTAACGCTTGTCGGTCGTTGACCCCATGATACACAGTGTGGCCGAGTCATCTCGGGGTCCTCTTCGGAGGGAAAACCCCCCTAGTTGCCTGCGGAGTGTCTCAGTAGTTTCGCACTCTAGAAGAAAGTGTTTTTTGGGGCCGCTGGACAACGTGCCGACAGTACTGGCACATCTCCTCAGCCTTGTCTACCACATTTTGGGCTTTGGGAAACCCCAAACGAACCCCCGATGGAGGGGGTCACTGCCTCTGGCCCAGCTTTATCATTGGAGGGGGCCTACCCGGTCGCTGCTCGGTACCACTGTTGAGGGGGGCTCACCCAAGACCTCCCCCATAAGTTTCGTAGCTCTGGCAGCCACCATTTGGTCTGTCGTAGGCTGTTGGGACGCAACCCAACATGTGGATGTCTGTTGCTGCTTGGGCGCTCTCGCCGTCTTTTTCCCCGGATGCCAGCATGGGGGGATCCAGTTCAATGTCGATCTATTCCCCTAACTTTTAAGGCTGTCATTATTCAGGTCGATTGATGAGGTGAACTATCCTGGGGTTTGAGGAGGGAGAGGGCTTTGTTGCAGAGGGGGAATAAAACCATTTTATGCGGGTGGGAGTTGATGTGTAGGGATGTGAAAATGCTGCAAAAATCGCCACCACTCAGTTTGAAGGATCGTGCGGGGCGGGGGAGCGCCAGCCTTGGTGTGCCTTTGGGGTTACAGCCCCAGCGCTGCCCCTTTCCTATCAGGTTCGACAAACCATCTTGAAATCACTGCCCATTGCCCCCCTCTGCAGTGCCATGCTTGTCTCAGCATGATTGCTGGGGTGTCTTGACTGCAGAGCATTTAGAGAGGGGTAGCTGCATGATAAAAAACTTCGGCTGGTCGGGCGCCAAAAGGTGGTGGATGGTACCCAGAAAAGGAAGGTCACAACTCTTCTCAAGGGCTTAAGGCAGCCTTCCGCCCACAGCACAAAACGAACGAACCCAGGAGTAGGTCCGTGAAGAGTGTGGGATTTGTGACAGGGTTGTTAATATCCTTTTCCCTTGTGGGGTCCCTTGCTGCGGTGCAGAATCTGGCCATTTTCAGGCGTTTATGTATCTTACTCTGTCAGCCAAAGGAAGGGGGGCCGGGCCCAGCTGAGCCCCTACTGTGTTGGTCCAGATGGGGGCACCAAGCATAGTTCTTATCCCCTTGTTTTTGTACGCCTCCCCCCTTTGCCGCTCTGGGGGAAAAGAGATGAGCTAAACGGTGCACCGTGTCAATGACGGCATAGTTTTGAAATTAGTACAAGCAAGTACCTTTGCTTCCCCCCTGACGGTGCCTCGTCAGGGCTTTCAGGCGTTGATCTGAGTAAGCACGTGACCTGACTACCGGCCTTTTTAAAAGGTCAGCTTTTTATCAATGTGTTTCCCCAAGTACAGGTGGACCTTCCACTCAAGTTCTATACCTAAATACGTAATCTTTCATAGGATCGGCCCTTGAACATCATTGAAGAGATTTCTGGGCCGAGTCTTGAGGCCTAGTTCCTTGCAGATGCGAAATTAGTCCAAAGCCTCGAGCCTGTCTTTCTAAATTGCCTTTCCCATTCACTACTAGTGAAAGTCATCAGCATAGTGAGGGCTGTGACCACTATGAAGGGAAGGTCACAAAGTTCCTGCATGGAGTTAAAACAGGGTAGGGATGAGCACCCCTCCTTGTGGCTTTTCCCGTTTTCCAGGGTTTAAAAGGAAGGTAGTGTCCCTGAAAGTGACACAGGCCTGCCTCCCCCAAAAGGTGGGACTCACCGGGCCCAGGAGGCGCCCTTTGTTTCCCTTCCGAGTAGTATTCCCAGAATTGCTGGGGGCTGGCTAGCTCAAATCCCTTCTCAAGGTCGGGAAAAGGGCGATCTAGGTTTTTTGTTGCTATCAGCAATCGGGCTTAGTGATGGTTATGCCTTGCTGTTCCACCCCTTTGGTTGAACCCAAAAATATGTGATGATGAGGGGTAAAAATTTCATAGGGGGCGGTTTAACACCATCCTCTCAGCAGTCTTGGTAAGCGCTGGTCAGCGATTGGGTCCATACTGCCTGGGCCCTTGGGGCTTTGGGAAATTGGGTACGATTGCAGTTTTCTTCCAGCTGCTGGGGTGTCCGGGCCCTCCAGACTTGTTAAAGATCTGTTGGCCCCCCATCCCCTCGCCCCCCCTGCAACATGGAGTACGTCAACCATCGATGCCCGGGGCGGTACCGTGTTCTTAATGGCCGTCGGATTCCCAAATCCGTGAGGGACATCAGTCCATCTTCCCACTCCAGCGCTTGTTCGTTAGCTGGCGTGTGGCAGAAGATCCCCTGTATATTCCGGTGTCCTGGGGAGCTGAGTGGAGGCCCCTGGAAGTGAAAAGTCCCCTAGTTCTCTGTTCCCGGGATGGGTTCGGATGTGTGTGGCCCCCGGCTTGCTTTGCCAGTTGCTATGTTGAGCTTGCCCCCTATCCAGTAAGGGGTGTGAACCCGAATGTTGGCCCACCCAGCCATTTTTCAGTTTTTACTTTGGAGAGATTCTGCGGGCATGCTGCAAATGGCTCTCAGAGTATTCCGTTCTCTGCCGTAGGGTTACGCCTGTATAGCTTCCTAAAAAGGTTTATCGGGGGTTCTGCTCCCCCCACCTCGTCGTTTTGAACCACCAGTTCTTTTGTGAGTGTGTCCCCCGGACCTTCTTTGGAATTGCGCACTCGCTCCTGGAGAGAACAGTGATAGCTCCCGTTCGCCGTATCACAGTCTTCAGATGGAGTATGTGGACCACCAGTTAGAAGATAATCCTGGAACACCTTCCCGTTGGCCCTCTTTTACGTCCCCCTGGAGGCAGCCCAACTGTGGGAGGCCTTTGAGTTGAGGTGGTGACCTGCAAAGTGGTCACTGACAAGGTGGGGGATGAGTTTCCCGTGGGTCCCCGCGCGAGTTGTCTTGACCGAGGTAAGGTCGAGGCAGCCCCCAAAAAGGTGTGGGGGTCTCCATTGTTTAGACTTTAAACCCCTTTGGGAAAATCGTTTTTAGGAGCATTGCTATATGTTGCAAAACGCATTGGTTGTGGTGAGGGCGAAAAAAGGGGGATGTGCGTTTGAAATCTCCACCCAATAATACACCAGTGGTGCTAGTGCGAGGACTCCGCAAGTCGGGGGGGTGTCTGGGTTCTTTGTGTTTTAGATGGTAATGGGGGCCCCCCGGGATGTGCACAAGGATGGCCTGTACTCGACATCCCCCCAAGACCAAAGGGTTGGCTATAACCCCGTGAGGGATGTATGGGAAAATACAGCTGGCCCTGCATAAGCCCGGGTCCATGGCCAAAAATACCCAGCAAAACCGGTAGTCTTGGGACAAGTCGGGGCAGTCAAATTTTTTTGTAGAAGACGATGTCAACCCGACCCGAATTACTGCCTCCCGCAAGAGGTGCTGTTTGGCCCTCAGGCCCCTGAATGTTCCCTTGTAGGACCCCTTAGGGTGTGTTGGTACAGAGGGTTTTTCCATTGCTGTTGTTTCCCGAGCGGGGACGAGTTGCCCCTCGAGAACCGAAATTTGGGATCCCTGCTTCTTGGTCAGAAAGCCACTCTCAGGAGAGTACGACCATCTGCCCGGGAAAGCGCTTTGTTGTTTCCCTGGAGTTGATTTTGTTTCAAATAAGATCCCTGAACACCCTTTATGAGTGCTACGAGTCCCCCCTGGTGAGGGCCCGCTTGGAGATGGGGTTCGAAACAGTGGATATTATTGGGCGCTGTGGTTGTAGGGGTGTGGGGTTGGATTTCTTTTTTGTACGCCCCCTGGTCTGTTGTGTATCCCGGTTGGTAGCCCGGGATCGGCTGGTGGGGCCATTTATCGCAAAGGGCCCGGCCGGGTAAGGGGTGCCTGGTTTCGGTATGGCGGGGGGGCTGTTTAGTGCACCTGGTCGCATTGACCCCATGCACCCCGTTGACGCCTCCGTTCCTCTTTTTTTTTTGTTCGTTGAGGTAGGGGTGAGGAGGTTCTTGACTTGAGCCGGTTGAGGCTTCTAGGGTTGGGGATTCCGGGGATTTACTTGGGTTTTGTGCGGAAAATCTGCGGGTTGGGGGGTTCACTGCACCCCGTTGATGATTCGTGTACCCGTTTTCCAATTTTTGGGTTTCCGCTTCTTGAATTTGGGAGCCCCTCGGGGGATCGGGTTCCAGGCATGGGGTTTCGCCCCGCAGTTCGGGCATTTTGGGGGTGGGTGGCGATGCATTTTTTCAGCTTGGGAGGGATTCCCGGTAGGGTGGGGGTGGCTGCGACACCGCGATTACCCGTTCGGACAAGGCACCAGGTGCCCTAACGCGACACTTGAAACAGCGAATGGGTTTTGTGTGAAAGGGCCTGACATGACCCGCCCCAAGAACCCGGGCCAGCTGGGGTGGCAGTGGTCCACAGCAAAAGAAACCCCTTTGGGTTGGGGCGTTGCCTGCCCGCTTTTTCCCTTTGGGGTTGAGCTGACACCACACGGGGTGATGCTACTGCCTCGATGGGCATCATAGCGGGTAACGCATCACTACAAAACCCCTTTGGTGATTTCGCCGAAGCCAGTTCCTCCAGGGTGAAAAAGCGATTGCTCCATGCTCTCTTCAAGGTGGGTTTTTACATTTCCTTGTTGAAGGAGTCAAAATTGGTTCTCCCCTCAAGTTTTAACCCTATCTTTAATTCAGGTTGTGTCGTGATTCTAGGTATGAAACAACCCCCTAGGGGTTCTGTGGTCCCCCTAAGACTTCACCTTGAATTTGCCAGGGCGGTTAGTGGTTTGCCTGCTCCCTTGGGCGACGGTCTTTTTCTTCTTGCCACAGTGTTCCATCCCTCTTGGGTTTTTGTGGGGTGCGGTGTTTATTTCCACACCTGTTTTTGTCGCTGGTCCATGGGCAGATCTGCTACAAAGGAAGGATCTTCCTCTTTTCCCCTCGCAATTCTTCGCTAGAATTTTTGCCCCCATTTCCCAAAATTTAGTCCCCCGTCGTGTTTATGGGGATCGGGCCTTTCTTTTCGGGAGAACCAGTGCATCTTCTGAAAGGTAGGAATCCGTGGAAAATGAGAGTGTGTCAATGGATTTTCGTAATAGGTTTCCTGGTGTGTGTACTACTGTACTCAAAGCGGAAGCGAAAAAGAATCCTGGCGCTTATATAGTAAAGTCAGGTGAGCAGGGCGAGGGCATATTCACTGGGGGCGGGGTTCCCCTGGAAGTAGGTCCTTCCAAAGATGGGGTTTGTGTAGTAGTAGTTGCGGGAGGTGAAGGTTATGTACAGTCCTCAGAATTAAGATTCCATGATGTTTCAGTGTCTACAAGTTTGGGGACGAATGGTATGTAATACCCACAAGTGGAGTAAGACCATTTGCAACATCGGGTATCTTTATTTTAATTTCGCCCTCCAGTGCTTTATAAATACAAAAATTTTACCATTCGTACACAACTTGTCTTTTCCAATGAGGGGCTGAAACCCCTCAAAACTTAAGGGGTGGCTGATTACATGTCTTCAAGTATTTCTGCTTCTATCAACTTTCCTGTACTCGACTGAAAAGCCTACTGTGGGCAAACTTTTCAAAATAAAATACTAACTTTGTTTTGGTTTTACCTAAAACCTTCGGTATTTTATACCTTTTTAATGTTCAATCTGCAAAAGCAACAAAAGGTTTTTGGGGTAAGCCCTGCAATCAACTTCGAAACCCCCACTATGAGAAGGGGCTGGTTTTGAGAGGGACGGGCCCCGCCAACATCTGATTTTTCTTCCTCTTCTAGTGCCCTACGCTCCCCTCTTGGCGCTATAAAGGGCTCCATCCTGACTTCATTCCAATTGTTTCATACTATGGAACAATCTTTCTCCAACGAGGGACTGACCACCTCAAAATTTTTAGGGTGATGGACTGATTACATCGTCTTCAAGTATTTTTTGCTTCTAAACTTTCCGTACTCGACTGAAAAAGCCTACTGCGTAGGCGAAAACGTTTCAAAATAAAGAACCTAACTTTTGATAGTGTTTTACCTAACAACCTGTGGGTATTTTATACCTTTTTAAGGTTCCACCCTTCCGGTGTTGTGCCGAGTTGGGAAAGATGGTAATTGTTCTATATTCAAATCAGGGGAAAAGTCCACTCCTTCAAATTACGTCCAAAAGCCTACATCTATAGGGCCAATTATTAAATAATTATAGCTGACATTTTTAAAGTCACTTGAAGGCATAACTTGAAAAAATGAAAATTTTGCATGGGTTCACGAGAGGGCGTTCCTGCCTGACAAAATTACTGAGTTCTTCAAAACAACATTTGAGGAGTTGACAGTGTTAGGAATATGTATTGGGTTTTTTTGGTTTTTTGGAAAGCCTTCGATAGGACCTCACAAGAAACTCTTTAAAAAAAGTGGCAGTCGGTATAGGGGGGTAAAGTTCAGCATGGATTGAGGGATGGCTTACCAATAAAAGCAGGAGTTACCATTAAGGAGGGAAAACTGAATGGGATTATCCAATGGGGTTCCACAAGGATCGTTTTTTGGCCCCTCCTGTTCATAATTTAATTAATACCCTTTAGAAGGGGTACTGTTCATGAGTAAGTTTCGGGGTACAAAATAGGCGTATAATTCACTTGAGGAGGAATTTAAAGAACCCAGAAAAGTTTTAAAAAAATTAATGTCTTGTCTGAAAAATGGCGATGAATTAATGTGGTTTAAGGTAAGGTACTTGCCCCTTGGGGAAGAAAAAACCCTCGAACTATATCTAGGTGAAGTAGAGCTTGATCTAAGAATGGAAAAAGACTTGGGAATCTTGGTAAACAGAAATCTAAAACCAAGACAGCAGGCCCTTTGTGTGCGCAAAAAGGCCAACAGATTACTTGGGTTTATCTCAAAATTAAGTAAAGAAGTCCCCAAAGTTTTTTTAAGCTCTATACATCACAGTGAGGCCTCATTTTGATTTGCTGCTCGTTTTGGGCCCCCTTACTACGGATGGACAAGACTCATTAGAGCATCGGGGAAAAAATGACAAAAGTTTTATGTGAAAGGGAAACCCCCTATGAAGATAGACTTAAAGCCTTAAATCTCCACTCTCGGGAGGGGCGTGAATGGGGGGAGTTTACATTGAAGTGTATAATGGATGAGGGGGAAAACAAGGGAGACTTAATAAAGTACTGAGGGTGTCGAACCAGGTAAAAAACCAGGAATAATGGTTTTAAAGTTGGAAAAAATTTAGATTTAGAAAGGACATAGGTAGTACGGGTTTTCTAACAGGTTGTAGATGCGGGGGAAGTTTCCCCAGTGGGGATAGGGCTAGGACCTTGGGTACTTTAAGAAAGACGGAAAATTTAATGAGTGGGAGGGGCTGGTTTGATTGGTTAAAGGGGTACGGGATTTTTTTTTTAGTAGTTTTTGGTAGATTCGTTTGATAAGGCCCTGCCTGTATGGGCATAGGCCTTCTGCAGTGTTCTTACATTTTTGTTCTTTAGGGATTGAAGCTTGTGGGGTAATGCACAGGAGGAGAGGTTTGGGAGGAGTGAAGGTCCTTTTTAAAGGGCAAGGGGGGTTTTAAATATTAGCAAAATTTCGGGTGGGGAAAATTAGGAAAAAGGTGTGGATTTAATTTAAAAGTATTAGCGGGGGCCAAAGGGGGTGTTAAAAGTGGTTTGTCATTTAGAGAGAATGGGTCAAAGTGAATGACAGGAGGCATTTAAATCTGTAGGAGAGGAAGGCGGGTAGGGGGGTCCCGAAAAAAGGTTGGAAGGAAGGGGTAAGGGGGGTTTTTTGGGCAAGGGGCTGACTTTCAGCAGGGGTGCTGAGCTTTCGATAGGGTGAATGGGGGAATGGTATTTGGGGAAAGACGATCGTTGGGGTTTTGAGCAGGGTAAAATTTAGTGAAGGGGTTCAGGGAAACCGGGTTTTTTTTAATACCCGATTTGGTCCCGGGAAAAGGGGAAATACAATGCCAAATTTAAAGGGGGGTTCCGGGGGTATTAGCGTTTGGGGGGATTTTTGTGTATCTTATACGTAATTTTTTTAAAAAGTTGTGTTGAGACCTCTGCAAAAAAAAGTGATTATGATGAGTGAGGTGAAAGTGTTTGAATGATGATGAAAACTTTTTTTTCTTTTTTGGGTCACCCTGCCTCGGTGGGAACGGCCGACTTGTTCAAAAAAAAATATAATAAAAAACATATTTATATATATATATAATTTTTATATTAATATATTTATATTATAAATATTATTATATATATATATATATAAAAAAACATAAAAATAAGAAAGGAGGAACACTGCAGCAGGCCTGTTGGCCCATACTTGGCAGGTCCCCTTTTCAACCATCCCCCAACAAGACATTTGCCCAACCCGTCAACGCTCTGATAACTCTATCCATTTATAGCAACTCCCCTAAATCCAACCCCCCTCACTCATTTATTTTTCCAACCCATATTTTAAATACCCAAGGTTTTAGCCTCAATAATCAATAGGTAGATTTTCCCTCATCAACTACCCCATTTCCAAAAACCTTCTAAAACTAACTTGCCAATTTTAATATTATGGGGTTTCTCCTGGAGAAATCCCCAAGACCTTCTTTAAAATCCCCTTTATTAAAACCCTTCCATTATACACTTCGATCAGGTCTCCCCCCCTTCCGTTAACCGGGGAATGTAATTTAAGGGTCTTCAATCTTTTTTCATTGGAAGATTTTTAAAGTATGTATTAATTTTGTCATTCTACGCTGAATGTTTTCTCGAATTTATATCCATTTGAAATTTGGGACCAGAAAAGAGCTGAAAACTGGTGAGGCCTTGTAAAGATTATAAACTGTAATATAATGCGGACTTCTGAACATTAAAAAATATAAAATACCCACAGATTGTTAGGTAAGACCATTCAAAGTTAGGATTTTTATTTCGAAACGTTTCGCCAACACGTAGGTTTCTTCAGCGAGTACGAAAAGTTGAGGAAGCAGAAGTACTTAAGCGTGTAATCATCCTCACCCTTAAAGTTTTGAGGGGTCAGTCCCTCAGTTGGAGAAGAGCATTGTTCGTTGTTTTGACAACGGGAAAAAAGTCTTTCCAGACTGAGGGATGACCACCCAAAACTTTTAAAGGGGGATGGGGATTACATCGTCTTCAAAATATCTTTGCTTCCATCAACTTTTTGTACTCGACTGAAGAAACCCACTGTGTAGGCGAAACGTTTCGAAATAAAGATACCTACTGTTCATAAGTGTCTTTTCCTAACGCTGGACTTCTGTTGCTTACCTTTTTGATAAAAAACCCAGCAACGATTTGCCTTAATTTCACACGCTTAGGCATTTCTATCTTGTTTAGATTGCGCTTTCCATAACCCCCAAATCCTTCTTTTCTATTGCTAAATTTAACTTATTTAAACTGTAATAAAGTTGGAGAATTACCGACAATATGTAAAG
The DNA here is from genome assembly GCF_026875155.1 of Cherax quadricarinatus. Classification (NCBI taxonomy): domain Eukaryota; kingdom Metazoa; phylum Arthropoda; class Malacostraca; order Decapoda; family Parastacidae; genus Cherax; species Cherax quadricarinatus. The sequence continues at coordinate 518 of NW_026468164.1, read as the reverse complement.
TAAAAGGATAAAGGCAACTAATGGACATTTATTGTGGCCAACGTTTCGCTCTCCAGGAGCTTTATCAAGCCAAATGGCTTTTTTGTACGAATGGTATTAAAACCGACAAATAGGTAAACACTTGGCACATCTGGGTACTTTTTTTTAGACGTTTCGCCATCCAGTGGCTTTATCAATACAATTTTTAGGATATAACTTGAAGACAGTGAACTTGTACGAAGATGAGGTAATCAGTCCCTCAACCCAGGGTAGGTGCGAACAGCACCAAAATCGGGAGATTTGAAGCAGAAGAAAGAATCCTGCGTTATATTAAGTAGGTAAGCAGACGAGGGGAAATTCACTGGGAGGCGGGATTCCCCCTGGAATAGGTCCTTTCCCCAAAGGATGGGTTGTTTTGTTGTAGCGCCAGGATTCTTTCTTTTTGCTCAGAACTCCACGACTTGGTGCTTTCGCACCCACTCCTAGGTTGAGGGGGCTGATTTTCCTCTCTTGGGACATAGTTCCTGTCTTCAAGTTAT
>NW_026468163.1:0-7500 GCF_026875155.1 Cherax quadricarinatus | reverse complement strand
TCATAAAGGGGCAAGGGGGATTAGGAGGGATATAAAGGTGGTGCAATAGTAAGGAAAACCTCCATTGACAAATTCAAGAGTCTCTCTATAAATGTTAATGGTCTGAAAAATTCTAGGAAGTGTGAAATGGTTTTCATGAGATGCTCATTAGGTATGGTTGTAGATGTAGTGTTTGGTGCAAGCGCACAACAAAAAGCCGGGTTGTATGTTGATGATTGAAGGGTATATACTGTATATGCGGCACACTCAACGAGATTTGAAAGGAGTGGCTATTTGGTGAGAGAGGCTAGCCGTTTACTGTACATCATTGTGAGGAGGGGGGGGAGGGGAGGGTTATAAGAGTGGATGGACCATGGGGAGAGATAAGATGTCTTTTGTGTGTGTTTTATGGTCCGGCGGAGGTGGACAGGTCGAAGTGATCGAATGAGTTTGTTCGTGAGTGTTGGTGTAATCACTTAAGGTCGCTTTCCAGCATTAGCTGTGGTGGGAGGGGACTGGAATTGCGTTATACGCCGCAAGGATGTGGAACCTAGGGAGCAGGAGGTATTGTTCTGGCGTTCTGAGGGGACCTGTTACCGGGTGGGGGTGGTGGATGTGGAGGGGATGGCGGCGTGGGAGGTGCAGCACACCTTTGTGAGGCAGGGGTTGCTGCTCGGCTGGACTGGATATTACGTGACATGGAAAAAGCAGAGGTGGCAAGTGTGTAAAGGGTTTTGGATGTTTTTTTTTCTGATCATAGAGGTCGTTTGGTAGATTTGGGATGGAGGGGCTCGGACCGATAACAGGTATAAAGAGTTAATGGAAATTGAATGTTCGGTTGATTCAAGATGTTGTGGGAGGGTCTCCTTTTTGCACAATGTGAAAGGCTTATGGGAAGGGATAGATGTCAATTGGGGTTGTGTTGAAGATGGTGGGATGTGACAGCGAAGACGAGGTAGTCGAGAGTTCTATTGGTGTCGACAGGGAAGGCACGAGAATCAGTTGGCGTATGGGGGGATTAGGTTTCTTCCGAGGGGCGTTAAGGGAGTATTATGAGGAGAGAAGGGGGGGATGGGTGCCCATGTGGCTGAACTTAGGGGAGGTGATGGATAGGAACGCCCTAAGGGAAGTGCAAAATTGAGGGTTTGTTGCGGCAAGTGTTTTAGGGGTGTTGGAGGCACGTCATGTGGGGTGATAGCACCATCGGCGCGGTGTCCTGCGAGGGCAGTGGGCGCCGGCTCGTTCGCAATGGAAAATGTGGGTTTTTTGAGAGTTCTGAGGACATCGGGGGTATAGGGTGGGGACAAGATTTTGGTGACGACGGAGGGGATGGGAGGGTATGTTGATTCTTGGCGTAGTGCACGTATGAGGACCCAGGAGTGTTGGGTGTGAGAGGGGGGCTTAAGAGTGGACAGGGGGATGGGGTGCGGAGTGAGCTGGACCAGGGACGACAGGGAACAGTACGGGGGCCTATTGTGGAGGAAGAGCGTGTGGACGGCTTTTAATGAGTATGAGCAGGGTTAGGCGCCGGGGACTGGTTGGGGGGGGGGGGCTGCCTGTGGAGTTTTACATAAAGCATTGGGGAGTATTAAGAGTCTTTTGGTGCAATTATTTATTATCATAAATGGAGGGTGCGTTGGGACCTTTGCAGGGACAGGCACTAGTAGTTTTTGGTGCCAAAGGGTGAAAGTCATGCAAGTGAGAGATCACTACCGGATGATATTACTGTAGTGCAGGACTAACAACATTTTAGCAAAATTTTGGGAAATTGTATTAAAAAAGGTCATTGGAAAGGTAATAGTGTGGGTTCCAATATGGAGGATTCCGGGGAGATCAAGGTATGAGTGGCATGGGTTAGTAGAAGGTTTATTGAGGGTCCGCAAGAGGGGAACGAGGGTATTGGGTTGGTTTTGGATCGGCATTTATGACAGTGTCGAGAGGAGGCTGGCCTCTGTGGGAATCATGGAGAGTGGCTGGGGTTCGGGGGAGAACATAGTGAATGGGACATATTTATTTCGGGGAGCTGGGGATGTTGTACAGATTAATGGGAGGGTGGGGTTGCATGTGAAAATGGGCTGGGGATGAGGCAAGGTTGCCCGTTGTCACAAAGATTATTTGCATGTGTACAGAATCGTTTTATAAGGAGTGAAAGGGTGCCATACAGGAGGTGGGTAAGGGAGGTCATACGAGAGGTGGGAGACAGTATCATAGGTTTCGTTGATGACACAACCGTCCCCCCCCCCCCCACCCCCCCCCCCCCCTCTTTTTTTTTAAAAATAACTACTAAAAACCAAAACGTGGTCGGGAGGGAGGGATTGGAGGGTCTGGAGAGTGAGGTTAAGTTGTTTTGGGATGGCAACAGGTAGGCAGGAATGTGCATAAATCAAAGCTCATGAGATTGGGTGAATGGTTGGCAGGAGGGGGGGGAGGGGGGGTGAGGTGGGAGTGTCGTGGACCTGGGTGAAAAATTTGTGGAGTTGTTTATATGGGTAATGCTCAGATGGCGAGGGAGAATAATTCAAAGGGTTGTGGTAGATAGGGTATTGGGAAGATGTCAGGATTGAGGCGACACATGCTACGTACACAGCGGGTTCATTGTGGGTTTTTTTTTTCACAATGTGCTTTTGTACAGTAAAATATGGCGTGTTGGCAGCTTTGTACCCTTTGGTGTATGTGGATGTCGAGATTGTTGAGCAGAGTTTTCCGTTTTATCTGGGCGTTCGGGGATGCGTGGTGTAAAGGGAGGTTGGTGACAATTCCGGTGCCTTGGGAGGGCTGGGTTAATTCATTTGGAAAGAAGTTGGAAGTGTGTATATGTGAAACTTGGGTTGCTAGGTCGGGGGATAGGGAGTGGAGGGTTGGGGATGCTGCAGGGAGTTCTTCGGAGATGGTGGAAGAGGCCAAGATTGAGAGATGGTGAGGAGTTGTTGCCGTTCTATTGAGGATGGTCAGAGAGGCGAGAAAGAAGGAAAACATGCGGGTTAGGGTCCATGGAGAGGAAGTTATGGCCTAGGGTGTTAGTGGCAACGGAAGGTGTGTACACCGATGTACGCAGTGAGGAGAATGTGGGGTCGATTAAATGGGCTATGCATTCCGGCACGCGTGAGGAGGTAATGTATATGTTTCTTCACGGGGAATATTGCCGTCACGGGGTTGTTATTACGAAATAGGCGAATAAGGGACGAGGGTGGGGTGTGTCAGGTTTTGTGGGGTAGATGAATCAGCTTATCATGTAGCGTTTTATTTTTGTGAAAGCCTTGGGATTGTGCGGGAATGGTTGAGGGAAGTAATCGGTATGTGGGGGGAAAGGGGGTGTCGGTTTTGAGAGTGAGCGCTCAAGATTAGATTGTAGGTGGGTTGGGTGTTAAAGGTTCAAAGGGCAGTGGCTTACTTAAAATGTTGATTTTGTGTATATATTTCATGGGCAATGAGAGACAAAGGGGCGGCAGGGAAAGTAGGATGGCCATAGCAGAATCCTTTTATAGAACAAAAGTGTCGCAACAGGGAAAAATATATGGTTAGAGGTGTGGGCGAGGATTTCTCGGAGGGCTACAGGAGGAATGAAACGGGCTGGCCTTCCCAGGGCGGGGGGAGTGTTGCAGAGGGTCGATTGTTGGAGATGGTGTGTGGCTTTGTGTGGAGGAAAGGATGTTGAGGGTGATATCAATGTGATTATTCAATGTATTGGGTTTCTTGGTGTTATTGTGAACACCCGATGATTATAATTTATCTAAGGATTCTCATGTTTTGTAAGGATGTAACATAAGCATGTTAGATATAAGCATATTTTAACTGTAATTATACATGTATACCTATATATGAGCAATGTAATTGTCATAATAATGTGGCATTCATAACTGTTTTTTAACTAGTGGACGTTTTTGGTTTGTATATATGTAAGATCTTGCCTGGGGGTGTTTTTGCTTAATGTTGTTTACAGGATGTTTTTTTAACATTTTCATTATATTTGTTCAAGTGAATGAGGTTTTTGATCTTGTGTTCAGCCGGGTGTACTGGTCAGTTTTCACTTGGGAGGGGGGGGTGAGGAGTGTTAAGTAATCTTGCAAATAGCAGGTCATGTGACCACATGTCATATTATTTAGATGTCTAATGTTGATCATTCTCTGTAGGATGTGATGTATAGATACCGGCGGCAGTGTTGTTATATAATTCTGTCTGCAAGAGGGTGGAATAATGTGTATAATTATTTATTATTGTGGTGGTTTATGTGTGTAGCGTGTTTTTAGGCGTGATATATTTTAGGGACGCTAATTAACCATCAATGACTGTTGGTGGTTATGAGTGGTGACGGCAGACACAGTTATAGGATGTTGGGGGGGGGGGTTTTGAAGTGTCAGCGGTAGTGTCATAAATCCACCACCATGCACGATATTAATATACCATAGGGTATATGAAGGGTACTAGGGTGGATGGTTCTATAGTGGATGTGAGCCATTCAGGGTTCAGCTTTCCGTGATTATAGTGTTCTAGCCCGTTTAGATGGCTGGATTGTGTTTACCATATCTTGTCATTGAAGTTTTTTATAGGCTTTACAAATGTATAAGTATAGAGATTTGTCACTGTGTAATCTAGGTGGAAGTGGCACGTTTTTCTTGCTTGGGGGGGGGGAGTGTTGCATTTACTTGGGTGGGGTTGTATATATTGTAATATATATATATGTTATATATTATATATATATATTGATAGACTATATATATATATATATATTTTATACCACCCTATATATATATATATATATATATATATGGACCACCTTTTCACGAATGTGAAGCACAGTACGTACAAGCGGTGTTTGATTGAGTGCAAGCAGCCTGTTCTGTCATTATATATGTGCTTCTTCAGTGCTGTGTATAGTCGCATGTTGATTATTGTTCACTGCCTGTATCTTGTTAATATTGATTATGTACCCATATATTTTTGTACTGAGTTTTAAATAAATTAAAATAAAAATACTACTTTATTTAACCTCATCTTGAAATTATTAAGTAATGGTAAAAAATATATAATTTGTCCAAAAAGAACTCCTTACATAGCTTATTTAACCTTATCATAACACGACTCAATTAATTTAGACTTAACTCAATAAATTGTAGGTAAGTTTACAAATAATTTAATAACAAACACAAATTTTCGCTTGCCTTATTCGGCATGAAGAGCATTGCTATTTAAGTCCAAATCGTAAGGCTTTACCTATAAGGGACGACATATATACATATATATTATATATATATAATATATATATATATATATAATATATATATATATTATATATATATATATATATATATATATATATATTATATATATATTATATATATGTCGTGCCGAATATGTAAAATGGTCAGTTAGCAAGAACTCATTTAAAATTAAGTCCTTTCTAAAATTTTCTCTTATACGTTTAAAGATATATTTTTTTCTTTAATGTTAAAGTAAAAAAAATTAATTTTCCTCCAAAAGAATCTTAGAAAACTTACCTAACTTTATTATAACAAGAACAATTTATTTTAGCCTAACCCAACTAAATATATTATCGATTTGTTTAAAATAATTTAATACTAAATAAACACAGTGAAATATATTTTTTTCGTTAGGTTCAGAATGATCTTGGCGAAATTATTGCATACACAAGTATTCGCTTGTCCTATATGGCAAGATGAGCGTTGCTATTTAAGCCAAGATCGCAAGTTCTGCCTATTCGGCACGACATATATATATATATATATATATATATATATATATATATATATATATATATATATATATATATTATTTTTATTATCACACTGGCCGATTCCCACCAGCCAGGGTGGCCCGAAAATGAAAAACTTTTATCATCATTCACTCCATCACTGTCTTGCCAGAAGGGTGCTTTACACTACAGTTTTTAACTGCAACATTAACACCCCTCCTTCAGAGTGCAGGCACTGTACTTCCCATCTCAGGACTCAAGTCCGGCCTGCCGGTTTCCTGACCCCTTCATAAATGTTACTTTGCTCACACTCCAACAGCACGTCAGTATTAAAAACCATTCGTCTCCATTCACTCCTATCAAACACGCTCACGCACGCCTGCTGGAAGTCCAAGCCCCTCGCACACAAAACCTCCTTTACCCCCTCCCTCCAACCTTTCCTAGGCCAACCCCTACCCCGCCTTCCTTCCACTACAGACTGATACACTCTTGAAGTCATTCTGTTTCGCTCCATTCTCTCTACATGTCCGAACCACCTCAACAACCCTTCCTCAGCCCTCTGGACAACAGTTTTGGTAATCCCGCACCTCCTCCTAACTTCCAACTACGAATTCTCTGCATTATATTCACACCACACATTGCCCTAGACATGACATCTCCACTGCCTCCAGCCTTCTCCTCGCTGCAACATTCATCACCCATGCTTCACACCCATATAAGAGTGCTGGTAAAAACTATACTCTCATACATTCCCCTCTTTGCCTCCAAGGACAAAGTTCTTTGTCTCCACAGACTCCTAAGTGCACACTCACCCTTTTCTCCCTCATCAATTCTGTGATTTACCTCATCCTTCATAGACCCATCCGTGACACGTCCACTCCCAAATATCTGAATACATTCACCCCTCCTATACTCTCTCCCTCCAATCTGATATCCAATCTTTCATCACCTAATCTTTTTGTTATCCTCATAACCTTACTCTTTCCTGTATTCACTTTTAATTTTTCTTCTTTTGCACACCCTACAATTCACCACCAATCTCTGCAACTTTCTCTTCAGAATCTCCCAAGAGCACAGTGTCATCAGCAAAGAGCAACTGTGACAACTCCCACTTTATATATATGTATGTTATATATATATATATATATATATATATATTATATATATATATATTTATATATATATATATATATATATATATATATTATATATTAACACACTGGCCGATTCCCACCAAGGCAGGGTGGCCGAAAAATAAAAACTTTCACCATCATTCACTCCATCACTGTCTTGCCAGAAGGGTGCTTTACACTACAGTTTTTAAACTGCAAAATTAACACCCCTCCTTCAGAGTGCAGGCACTGTACTTCCCATCTCCAGGACTCAAGTCCGGCCTGCGGTTCCCTTAACCCTCCATAAATGTTACTTTGCTCACACTCCAACAGCACGTCAAGTATTAAAAAACCATTTGTCTCCATTCTCTCCTATCAACACCGCTCACGCATGCCTGCTGGAAGTCCAAGCCCCTCGCACACAATACCTCCTTATTATTTATATATATATAATTATATATTATTTATATATTATATATATATATATATATATATATATATATATATATATGTATATATATATATTATAATATATATATATATATATAATATATATATATATATATATATATATTATATATATATTGTAGGTAGTGGTTGGTAGACAGCAACACCCAGGGAGGTTACCGTCTGCCAAATGGTTAAAACGGAAACCCGTAAATTTTTTTCATGTGGTAGGATTTGTGGTGCTTCTTTCTG
>NW_026468162.1:0-13630 GCF_026875155.1 Cherax quadricarinatus | reverse complement strand
GCTAGGGGAAAAAGCTCTGTTCCCACAAGGCACAGTACTCGCTCCCATCTTTTTTCCCTCATCCTTAACCCAAGACAAGGATGCAGCCCGCCCCGTGTTTCCTTTGCAGATGACACCCAAATCTGCATGACAGTGTCTTCCATTGAAAAGACACTGCAAAGCTCCAAAAAACCCAACCAAATCTTCAGGGGGCTGCAAAAAACAAATGAAGTTCAACGATGAGAAATTCAATTACTCAGATATGGTAAACATGAGGAAATTAAATCTTCATCAGAGTACAAAACAAATTCTGGCCACAAAATAGAGCGAAACACCAACGTCAAAGCCCTGGGAGTGATCATGTCGGAGGATCTCACCTTCAAGGACCATAACATTGTATCAATCGCATCTGCTAGAAAAATGACAGGAATGGATAATGAGAACCTTCAAAACTAGGAGGCCAAGCCCATGATGACACTCTTCAGGTCACTTGTTCTATCTAGGCTGGAATATTGCTGCACACTAACAGCACCTTCAAGGCAGGTGAAATTGCCGACCTAGAAAATGTACAGAGAACTTCAGGGCGCGGATAACGGAGATAAAAACACCTCAATTATTGGGAGCGCTTGAGGTTCCTAAACCTGTATTCCCTGGAACGCAGGAGGGGAGAGATACATGATTATATACACCTGGAAAATCCTAGAGGGACTAGTAACCGAACTTGCACACGAAAATCACCCACTACGAAAGCAAAAGACTTGCAGACGATGCACCATCCCCCCAATGAAAAGCAGGGGTGTCACTAGCACTTTAAAAGAGACCATACAAAAAGTGTCAGGGGCCCGAGACTGTTCAAACTGCCTCCCAGCACACATAAGGGGGATACCAACAGACCCCTGGCAGTCTTCAAGCTGGCACTGGACAAGCACCTAAAGTCATTTTCCGGATCAGCCGGGCTGGGGCCCTCGTATGTTGGTTTGCGTGCAGCCAGCAGCAACAGCCTGGTTGATCAGGCTCTGATCCACCAGGAGGCCTGGTCTCAGACCGGGCCGCGGGGGCGTTGACCCCGGGAAATCTCTCCAGGTAAAACTCCAGGTAATAGTTCATATACTCACATCTGTTAAAATAATTAAGGTGCTATTTTAGATGCTTTAAGTTGAATTATCTTTTCTAAATAATCCCTAGTTCTTTTTTATTTTTTTAAGTTTACAATATTTACAATATTATTTTCTAAGTCTAGTTATAGATTCACTATAAATCTTATAATATCTTTCTCAAAAAATCTAGTTTGTAGAGTCACCCCTCATTCTTATGACTACAGGCATAGATCCTGATGTAAACTTTTTACAAATGATTTACACGAATCGAACAGCAACTGTAATTACTATACAACAGACCAAGCAAAGAACATTACTCAGTGCAAACAATAACATAACTGTCTTTGACTACAATGTCAAATCCTTGAGCAAACATTATGACGACCTCACAGCATTACTCAATTCCCTTCATTCCAATATATCACCTACAGAAACCTGGCTTTAAGCCTGATATTACAGATGTCTATGCCTTTTCCTGGTTACATGGCCATACACAACTGTAAGACAGACCAGTAAGGTGAAGGAACAGCTATATACTACTCAAATAAAACTTGAGGGTATCAAAAAATTTTGCACAAGGGATGAACATTGGTGAATATATCATACCCCAAATTTAAATCAAAAGACCTGCAAAAACCCTCACAGTTATAAACATCTTCAGAGTATCACTGTCAAACGTTAACCACTTTAGTGAAAAACTAGGAAACATGATTACTGATGCATACATGAATCAAGACCACCTACTACTAACAGGAGATTTCAACATAAACCTAACTACGTGACCAGGACCCACAATAAACCGATTCACAAACACTATAAAGCAACTGCCTGTTCCTACCAACAAAAAACCTACAAAGAATCTCCGAGACTAGTATCTCCTTAATAGACCACATCGGACTAACACCATTCCCCTTTGAAATCAAGGCATAATTACAGACAAACATTATTCGCACGCTATTTGTGGCCGTTGCGGACGTGTTTGCGCAGTCGCTCCTGTTTTGGAGTTTGTTCTTGCGCAGTTTACTTGATTGAGCTGCCCCAGCGTTGGTTGGTGGAAACTTTATTTTCCCAACATGGCGTGAATAGCAGAAAAAGAATCAATACTGTCTGCATTGAGATTATGGAAAATTTTCTAGGGTGATTACCTTTTATGTACCTCAACATTACATCATACAAAGTAAACTCATTGGGAGACCAACCAATTGTTTTTCCGTAGTCACCCCTTGTAGACATGTGAGAAAACTTAACCCCCCCCATGGGCATGGCAGGTGTTCCTTCGACCTCACATTCTTATCCATATCTATCCGAGACCAGTATAGATTGGATAGCACCCACAAGTACGGCGCTACTAAATTTAATTGTGGATGTATAGATTATATTAGTGTAATTGAATGAAGGGGGGGGGGGAGGGTTAGGTTACACATGGATATCATCAAGGAAAAACACTTGTACATAAATCCCACCACTTTACCAGATATTCCTGGTGGTCACTTGATGTAGCTGGATCACCCATAACCTATCCAATTACAACATACCTAACTGACCAGTTCAGTCCCGGGTATAACTAGAAGGGTTACTTAACTGTGGGTGATTGATACTCCTTATTTCCTCCATTCACATCTCATTTCGATGTCCTGCAAAACCCACACGATTCTTATTCTAGCAGGACGAGGTATCCGTCGGGTTTGTCCCGGTTTAGAAGTCGTGTGTGTTTATGTGTGTGTGTGTATGAATTTGTATGTGTGTGTGTGCGTGTGTGAAAAGAGATAGAGACTCAGCAAAACATTTGCACCATAACTCACTACAGTTGTGACCGGGTGTGGAAGTGTGAATTGCTCATTACTCTAAAATTTGTTCATGATTGCAGCCATGTAAAAAAAGTAAGGGAACCATTCTTACAGTATTCATTACCTTTGTAACTTGTGAGTTCATTACCTTTGTAACTTGTGAGTTCTTATCTTGTACCTAGTTCAGCCATCAAAACTTTGGAGCCCGGTCCCTGGACCCCTTGTGTACCTCTGTAATCTGTAAATACCTTTGTAACTTGTCATGATTGTGACTAGACCTACCTGGAGTTCATTACCTTTTTTAAATTGGGGAGTTCATTACCTTTGTAAATTGTGAATTCCTTCCCTCTGTAACTTGCTCAGCTATCAAAACTTGGCCCCTTTAAAGTACCCTGAAAATTTTTTGGGACTACCGCCCACAGGAGGGGTTTATGGGGTGCATAAAAATTTTTTTAAAAACTAACTATCCTCGGGACGGGAACAACGAGTAAAAGGAAAAAAACACCACTCGGGGGAATGGTGGTTTTATTGCTTCAAAAAATTTCCCTTAATTAGTGTTATTATCGCTGATTACTTTCGATTTACAAGCCCGGTTTAAATGTCTATAATTATTAACACTTTGGGAGGTCCCCCCCATTAAGATCTGAGCCCGATGAGGGGATGTTTAAAAACCAAAGGGAAAAATTTTTTCCCCGGGACACACCCCCAGGGTGCGCCCAGTCACCCGGTCCTACCCTTATTCACCTTTTTAAAACCACTCTTTTTAACGGGGCCCCGTAAATCACTTTCCCCCAAACCCTCCACCGGGAAAAACATTACGACATTCCTTTTATGAAATGGGCCCCTATATTAACCCTTTAAAAGGGCCCCCGTAAAACCCCAAATTTTCCCGGGTTCCCAAATGCTTTCCCCCCCCCCCTCACTTCATTCAAAAACACTCCCTTTCTCTGGGCCCCCAAGTTCGATTTTTACCCCCCGCACATCGGCAGGCGCGGGGGAAACCCCAGTTTTTTCCCTTTAAAAATAAAAAATACTTTTTTGACCCCAAATAAAAACCCCCAAAAATTAAACACTTATGGGGGCCCACAAAAAGTTTTAAAAATTTAAAAAATTTTCCCCCCCACTGTGGCCGGGGGGAAGTCTTTGTTAGCGACTTAAAATTGCGTCTTTCTCCGGAACGTTTTCCACCCCTCTCTAGATTGCGCTTGCTTTTTTCCTAGGGGCCCTTACTAAAATTTCTTCTTGCATTACTGGGTCAGTGTCTTAAATATCACTCGTGTCATTTCCCTTAGATTTCCACTGCACGGAATAAAACACCTTTTAATTCAAAGGGGGAATTTAAATTTTTTTAAATTTGGTACGCAAATTTTCCCTGACCCGACACAACACTTTGACGTTTCTGAAAACCCTTTTGCATCGGGGTTTAAAAATTTTAACTACCTTCCCCAGGGGCCACAAGGTTCGATTTGTTCAGTTTTAAATTTAACAAAAATGTCACCTGGTCGAATGTTCTGTGGGTTTTTACTCCCCTCTGGCGAAACCTTAAAAAGTGTTCACGTATTTGTAAGAAGATATTTTTTTAACCCCACACATCGGCCCAAAAATGAGTAATTACCTTTTTTTAAAACTTGAATTTAAATCACTCAAACCGGTAAAGTTATTGTAATCCTCATCATTTCCCCTGGGGGTTTATCTCTTTTGTAGTTCCCGCTTCTAACCTTCGTCCGCATATTGGTTTGAGAGGGGTCGGGAAATCTCCCCCGCCCAGGAGTGTCCCCTCAGTTGACGGAGGGCGATTGTTTCCCCGGGAATTTCTGCCTCCACCAACCAAAAAGGAAATTCCCCCCAAATTAATTATTTTCCTTTGGTAGCCCCTTTACGAAACATTTTTACTGTACCTTTATTTTTTCGAAACAGTCCTCCCCCCAAAGGGGCTCGGGGGGAGTAAAAAATTTCCAGCACCCCCTCGTTTGGGTCAAAAAAGGACTTTCCCCTTTCACTCTTATTTAATTCCATAAAGGGGTTGGGCACCTTTACAAAGTTGGTGGATTATCTGAGACATCAATTTTGGGACAGGATCTCCTACTGCAAATTTCCGGAACAGCGTATAAAACTTTTTCTGCAGACAAGTCCTGGGGGCCACTTCTGATGTACAGCCCTAGTACTGTACAAGTAAATGGGCATACATACCCCTTTCCCAAGGAAAACCCCATCTGAAGTACCTTTTTAAAAGGGTTTGGGCCCCCACTATAGTCCACTCCGGTCACTTAAAAAGGGTTTTTCCCAAAATTTGAAAGGGTTTTCCTTGGGAAATTTGGGGGGGCCCTGGGAAACATGTGGGGTTTGGCATCCCCCCGGCACATTTTACACACGCCCTTGGGAAAAACCCTTTTTACACTTTGCCGTCCTTGTGGAACCCAAAAGGGTTTTCCCCAAATACATTTTAAGGTACCCCTTTTACCCCCCCATGCATCACTTTTTATGGGCATTAAAGACAATAAAGGGTTGTCAGGTGAATTTTTTGGGGCCCAGCAAAAATGGGGTGCTTAGCATATTCCCCCAATTCAATTTGTAACCGCCTCTCCCACCAAATTTTAAAACCATCCTCAAAAATAAAACCCCAGCTTTTCTATTATTGACCCCTTTCAAAATTTTTTTCCCGCCATCTTTAAATTTTAAATCTCATCCCTGGGGGTTTCTTCTTGTCCCCTCTGAAACAGTTTTTCCCGGGGGAAGGGGGAAAAAAATGGGAAGATTTTCATCTTACTTAAAAATTTTTAAACCAAACCCTTGTCCCCGGCAAATCAGCTTGGGAAAGGGAAGAAAACCTTATTCATGTAAATGGAAAAGGGAGGGACTACTGACTGGGGGGCGTGCTCACCTTTAATTTGGGACAGGAGCAAAAAGTCCCCTTTTGCACCGGCCAGTTTAATTTTGTCCCCCCAGCCAATTTGGGGCCCTTTTAAAACCCACGATAAACCCACTCACAAATTTTTCATAAGTCAAGCCCGAGAAAAAGAATTCACCCGGGATTTTTCGCACCAGAATGTGTTTAAAGGGTTTAAAAAATTTTTCTGCCCCAAACGGGTTTTTTCTCCTGCTTTTGATTGATTTCAGCGACTCTTTTTTGTACATACACAATCTTACTTTTACCATTACAAACCCAATTTTTAAGGGGTTACTCGTTATCAACCAAATTACGGTTGGGCTGTTTTTTTAATCTCTGGGCAATTTATTTTTTATAAAATTGGCAAATTTTTGAACCCCTACAAAAATCCCCTTAAATTTCCCAACTGGGGGAAAGGGGTACGTGATTTGATTGGAGCCACCTTGCCTTAGCCCATAACAAGAGAAATGGCACTTTTACATTAAAAGGTTAAGCGACTGCCCCGTATGCAAAATTTGAAGCATGCAAAAAATGTGGAGAAACATTTTCTCCATCTTGACGGCCACATTACGGGGAACTCTCAAACATTGGTAATTTTACTTATTCACCTATTAGTTTTCCCACCTTTCAAAAAAATTTTCATCGGTTTGGGGGGTTTTCCCCCAAGCAATTTAAAGCTTCCAGCTTCTTTTTATAAATTTTTTTCCCTTTTAGGGAAAAGGGGGGGCATTTAAGCCTAGGGGATCGAAGCTTTTTGGAAACTTCCGAAAAGAAAGGGATTTCTTTTGGGTTAAATTTTAAATTTTGGGGGCTTTGCTGTGGGTTACTTACTTCAAGTAACAATTTCTCTCTTTTTGGTCCCAAGTCAATCCCAAAACTTTCCCTTATATTTAAACATTTCCCAACTTCGGGGTTTTGGGCTTATTTTTCTGAGCCCTTAAATGGGAACGAATTACGCCCCTTTCCCTCAGGGCCCATTTTTGCACCTTGCATTATTTCATTCCCCCTTCATATATTTCTTTTAGTTCCTTTTCAGGACGTCACCCCCGGGGAAATTTTTCCACAAAAAAATTGGGTTTAAAACCCCATTACCCACCGGGGACCACCCGTACGCTTAAGGTTCTTTTAATCGTTCCCCGGGAAGAAAGGAACGGACTGGGGGTACACCAAACAATACACCCTGAAGCGAAAAGTTTCGGGGGACTAAGTGGGTCACTAGGTTTCCCTGGGGCCAAAAAGAAACCTAGGGGCAATCCCTTTCAGCCCCCCGAAACCCCACCCCCTCGGGAAAAGGTTTATTTTGTCCCCCTGAAAAGGGCCCATAATTCTTAACCCTGAAGTTTAATAAAAATGTTCCCCAGTTTTTTCCGTAAATGACGGACCGCCCCATCAAACATCCAATTCAAACTAGGTCCATTTTTGTTAACCTGGCACTAAAATTTAAAACCCCAATTCCCAGAGGAGGGGTTTTAAAAAATTCCTTTCTCACTCCGTGTTTGTGGCAAATGGGTGCCCTTTAAATCTGGGCTTGCTCGGGGGGTCCCCTTCCTCTAGAATTTTTTATTTTAACCCTGCCCCTTAATTTTACATGAAAGGGCGGTAAAACAGTTCTGGTGTCTTGCTAAATTCGTGGGCTGACCCTTTTAAATTGCCCAAATTTTTTCCATCCGGAAAATTAGTTGGTAGGTTCTGGAGGGTTTTTCGCTTCCAGGGAAAGGGCCCTCACCCAGTATTGTCCAGATTAAAATTTTAACTCCTTCGGGTATTGTTCTTGATTTAAAGGAATCATTGGACTTTCTTCATTTCCCTTTTAAACCCCTATGCTGTTTCAATTCCCATAATTTTTTAAAAAAGGGGGGGTTTAAATTCATCCTTATTGGGGTAATTTATAAAATGGGGTGTATTTCATGGAGTAAAAAAAACAAACCCAAAATGTATTTTTGGCTTCCCCCATCATTCAAATTTTCAGTAGAAGGGGCCTGCCATTTCATCAAGTGGCCTCCTGGGTCCCTTTGAAGGGTGGGGTCCGCATTTCTTTTTCATACCCTTTACAAAAGGGGGACATAATGGTCACCCTAACAAAAAAACTATTTTCCCCCCAAAAATTATTTACACCAAAGGTGCCAAAAATTTAAATTTTCTTGAAAGCCTTTTCAGTAGCGTTACCAACCCTATTGTAATATTTTCTCTGGGGGGCCCCATCCACCCCAAATTTCGGCATTAATACTTTTTCCCCTCATTTTCCCAGCCGACGTTTCATAAAAAATGTCGTAGGGCTGGGCCCTTTTTTATTCGAGAAAAAGCCAATAACTTGAAATTTTGCAGGTCTCCCATTTGTACCTTTTATCCCAATTAAAGGGGAAATTTCGTTTTATGAAAGGGCGTTTTGATCCCTGATCCAAATTTTAAAGCTGTTTTCAGTTTTGGGTTTTTTCCGGGGCCGTTTATCATTAATCACCACATTTCCCAAACCCGGGGAAAGCTAAACCCCAGCTAGGCCACATTACCCACATTAGCTGCAAAAATTTCGTTGGGTACCGTTGTTTTCCGGGGGTTTTTATCACATCAGTAAATTGTTCCATCATTAAAGATTAAAATCCCCCTTACAATAGCTATATGATGTCTTCCCTTGTTCATGATAAAATGGTGCCCGGGGAAAACCGGGGAAACCCCCACATTTGATTTCCTAGGGCACCTGATAATCTAGCAAACTCTTTTCCCAAACCCTTTTTTCCCTTTTTAAAATCCCATGAAAATTTTAGGGATTACCCGTTTTTAGGGGGGGGGAAATGAATACTTTGGGGGCCTATCCACAAATTTCGGGATTTAAAACGTTTTCTCTCCCTTGCCCCGCCTGACAGTTAATAAAAAGTTTTGTTTTGACTGGGCCCTTTTTTATTCGAGGAGGAAAACCCCGATTTAAATTGATATAGCAGGATTCCCCTTTGTAAACCCTTATCCCATTAAGGGAATTACGTTTTAAAGAAGGTACGTTGTGATCCCGATCCAGTTTAAAGCTGTTACAAATTTTGGGTTTACGCCGTTTTTTCATTAAACACCCCCATCCAACACGGGGAAACTAACCCCACTAGGCCCTTTATTACCGAATTTCTGCAATCTTTTTGTTGGCTATGTGGCTTTTTGTGTGTCTTCCCCCTTTTTACACTGATAACAATTGGGCAAGTTAGCACGGCAAACCCTTACATTATGAATTTTCCCAGACAAACCCAAACATTAGCAAGCTCCCTTTCCCAAACTTTCCCCCTTTAAAAAATCCCATGAATTATAGGGATTTTCGTTCTTTGAGAAATGAGTACCGTTGGGAGAAGATCAATCTCCTTTTCATGCCTGACCTCCCTTTTCAACTGGGCTAAACCCCTTTTTGTGGTACTTCCTCCTTCTTTGGGGCCTTTTATGTGGAGAACCACTATTATGGCCCCGTCCTTTATATGTGCCTACGTAAACCCCCTTTAGTAGGTTTACTTAGGATTAAATTTAATTGGGAAAAGTTTTCCCTTTTTTGGAAAATTGGGCAGGGGCACTGGGGTCTTGGGCGTGGTTTTCCTAGAGGTTTAAAGGGTTGGCTGGTCTGCAGGGTTGGGGCAATTACTTCCCGTAGGCCCACTCCTATTTCTTCCCAACCCCCAAGTAAAACCCTTTTGATATCTGTTTGATAGCCACTCAAATTTTGTGTTTTAATTTTTTTTCTGAAACAAGGCCTCAACAAAACCCTTTGGGTCCCCCCAGAAACATATTTATTACTTTAAAAGGTTTTTAAGATGCTTTTGGTTTTATCTTAAAATTGTGTAAGCTGTTTCGGTTTTGGGGTCTGGAAATCTTCAAATGCCAAATTAGCTAATAGATCCAAACCTATTTGCTCCAAATTACCGTAAGTGACCTCCAAAAAGTCAACGCCCCACTATGGGAAACATCTACATTTGGGAAAGCTTGTATGGAAAAAGCGCACTCCCCTTACTTGTCCCTTTTTAAAAAGCATAATTTGGTAAAACTTGCAAGGGTCAATCCTCTCATGTACGATGCTTTAAAAAAAGACCAAAAAATCCTCCCAGTTTTTTTTTCCCGGAAATTAAAAACAGGCATGCATAATTTGGGAGTTTTGGTAGGGCACCTCTGATTTTTCCCCTTTCAGGTTTTTTTCCCAAAAACTTGTTTAAAAAACCCCTTTTCCTTTTCCAAAGCCTTTCTTTTGCAGAACACAAAGTTGTCCTCCCACTTCATAATAAATTGGGGTCCACGCTGTCCCTTTCCCCATCAAACTGCACAATTCACCCGAAGATCGCTCTCACAGTCCTTTTTACCACAAATTTTTTTGGGTCATATTACTTTCTAAGGCATCTACGGGGTTTTGCCCTTAATTTATCAGGGGTTTTCCGTTTCTTTTTCTAATTTAAATCCATTTCACTTGTTGTATGAAATTTGTAAAAATTTTCCCCCCCGAGCTTGAGGAAAAACCCCCCCACCTTTTTTTTGCTTTGGCATCCAGGACTTGCCCCCGCCCGCAAATAACTTTCCCCAGAAAACCCCGCCATGGTTTGGGAAAATTAATAATCCCCAATTATACGACCCTTAACCCCCCCCTTTGTGTGAGTAAATTTTTTTGGCCCTTTTAAAACCCCTTTAAAAAATCTAGCCCCCAAGGCTAGGGAATTAATTGGGCTAATTAAAATCCAAACCCCACGACCCATTAAATTTGTGTACCCAAAACCCCCCTTTCTTCAAACACCCCTTAAAATTTTTAATTAATTCAATTAATTTTTCCCCTGATTGCATCCCGTTTCCCGGAAAAGGAAACCCGTGGCCCGATAAAGGAAAATTTTCTAGGGTTTATTACCTTTATGTACCCAAAAAATTAAAATTTCATACAAGTAAATAAATTTTGGGGGACAACCCTATTGTTTACCTAGTCCCCCCCGTGTAGACATTGGGAGAAAACTTTAAACCCCCCCCTTGGGCATGGAGGTTGGTTTCCTTTGCCCCCACATTCTTATCCTTTTCTTTCCCAGGGCCGTATAGATTGGATAGCCCCCCCAAGTACGGCGCTACTAATTAATTGTGGCGTATTGAAATTTTTATTAGTTTAACGAATGAAGGGGGGGAGGGGGAGGTTTCACAGGATATTCCCTCAAGGGAAAAAAACTTGTACATAAACCCCCAATTTCCAGGGTAATTTTCTGGTGGTCCCAATTTGGGGGGAGCTGGATCACCCATTAACCTATCCAATTAAAACCTACCTAAATGACCCGTATCATTTTGCAAAAACTAGAAGGGATTTCTTTAAATTGGTTGGTTGTTAAATTCCTTAATTTTTCCCCCAACCAAACCCTCTCATTTTGATGTCCTGCTAAAAAACCGACAAAAGATTCTTATTCCCCGGGAGGACGAGGTATCCGTCGGTTTGGTTCCCCCGGGTTTTGAAGTCGTTTACTCCAAAAAAGCCCACTATTCCGGGACAGGGAAAACGAAAAAAAAACAAGGGAACACCACACAACACACTTTTGGGAATGGGGTTCATATGCTTAAAAATTTCCTTTAACTTGGTTATTATCACTGATTTCATTACGATTTTTCCCAAAACGGTTTTTAAAGTCTCAAAATTTTTTTACCCCATTAGAGGTCACTCCATTAAGATCTGAGACCGATGAGTGATGATTTTAAAACCAAAAGGGGTTTAAATTTTTCCCCGGGACACAGTCCCATGGTTTACGCCCAGTCACCCGGGGCCTTCCCTTATTCACCAAAAAAACCCCTCTATTGGGGGTCCCCGAAAATCACGTTCCCCCACTCTTCCCCCCAGGAACAGCTACGGGCCCCTTCCTATTAAAGAAATGAGGGGGATATTAATCCTTGGGGCCCCCGTGAAAAGCAAAATTTTCCCGGGTTTCCCTGCTTTCCCAGCCTCCTCACAACCTTCAAAACACCCGTCCCCTCGGGCCCCTTTTGACCTTTTCCCCCCCAAGTCTGCGCATCGCACCGGGGGAACCCATTGGGTTCCATTCAAAATACAAATACATTTTGACCCAAATCAACACATTAAACACTTATTGGGGCACTATAGCTTTGTCAGCATAGTTGCTGATCCTGTTTTCCCAGTATTATATAGCATAGCATATTAGTATCATCCCTGTGCTTTAGACACGAGTTTCCCTCGTGGGCCCTTTTTGGCTTTGTGTGACGTCATAGGGATACACATGGGCAGTGATCCCTCTGCCCCCGTCCTCACTCGGCGGCAGACCTACAAGGCGTGAACAGGCTTGGCACCGGGCTCCTTTCTCTCATCTCAGTCTGACAATAATTTTACCATCCTACAAGTGTGTCTACTTTCAAACCTACGATATCTCCATTTAAGAACCCTTACGACAAATGGTGACAGCGTGGAGCCTGTAATTCTGACGATTACAGCGACAAATCTAGACTGTTAATTCTCAGAATACGGAGGGAACGTGAACACGAAAATTTCGGGACAAACTGATCACTAATAATAAACACACAGTTGACCAATTCATTCATCTGGGACATCTAATTATGCAGGCTGTTTACACTTAAACCCAATTCTGCGAGGGTAAGGTTTATTTATGCAGAATAGTTAAGCATTTTTTCCATTTAAGCTTACTGTGCATTCTCTCCATTTTCTTGACTTATGCCCTTCATATTTTCACTGAGAAGATGTCCCAGTCACTTTTGAACGTTCACTTAGTGTATCATTCCATCAAAGTCAATATGAATCAGTCCACAGAAACCAACATTCCCTTACTGACTGAAAGACATACCTAGCCCTTGAGCAATGTGTTTGTTCTCACAGCTTGTTTTCTGAGATTTGTTAAAGTGCTGTTAAATGTGAAGTTCAGATTAAGTTCCTATAGATCCACGAATATTTAAATTAACGAGCCGAGCGGTCAGGACTAGTAATTCTGTCATTCCCATCTGTGTTCCACCTATACCTTCAGACTTGCAGGATAGTGTTCCGTTGCCTCAAGTGTCCGGGGACACTCAGGGCTGCCTTGAGTTGCACAGCCTATCCCCGCAATGACTGCTAGTTCGAGTAGTAGTTTCGCCACAGGGGGTGCCTTGTCAGAAAAAAGATTACTTGCAACTAGTAATCCATCTCTTGTTGATGTGAATGCTGTCTGCAGAAAGACGTCTCTGTTACAGCAAGTGTTCTCACTAGAGTGTCCCGTTGTTGTTCCCTTGTGTTTTAGATGGTGATCCCATCCTAGTTGACGTAATCAGTGCATTGTAAGAAGTTATTTTTCGAGTAACTTTCACATGTTAACGTTTTTTAAGTGTAGTTTCTTTTTTAGCTGATACCTCGGTCACTGTGTGCGACTCAGATTGAAAATCAGCATTGTTCACCGTGTTCATTTCTTTCTCCTGTGCTTGCAGTGAGATAGTAGAATTTGTTCTTCCCTTGCTCATATTGCGTGGTTATAGCGTTTTAATTTTTTCAACCGGGGGGGGTCATCCACTCCACCGAGTTTGTTCTTTCCTCCAGTAAGGAAGAACTGATACCTTTATTCCAGAACAAACAGCCCACGGAAGGTTAGCCAGATGACCTTGACTATCCAAGAGTTCAATCCCACTTTTGAAAATTTACCTGGCAAGTCAAATGTAGTCGCAGATGCTTTATCGCGACACGTTAGTGTAGTTACTGCAGATCCTCCATTTGCTGTCGAGGATGTCAAAAATGCCCAAAAACCGATCCCTTGTGTTCTGGTGTGATTCGATTCCTGCTCCAGGAAGATCTTATTCTTATGTTGGACCACCCTACCCTTTAGTGACTTGTAATGAGCCAAGAATTACTGATCGAATAGTCGAGTTGAGTACTCCTAGCAGACGAAATAGTAATTCACAGTCACTAGTGA